>OY992894.1:65254653-65472153 GCA_963921405.1 Cepaea hortensis | reverse complement strand
TCTCTTTCTTAATGTTGGGCATGATTTTCTACCTTCATTAGCCTCTTCCTGGCAATCGATATTATCTACTCTTGCAGTCCAGGGTATTCACAACACTCATCTCTGAAACCATATCTCCACAGCCCCAAAGCGCTTCCTATTTATTCGTCCGCATTCGAAGAATCACTACTGTAGGACAGAACAGGTTCGATAAAACACCCCAGTACTCTCTTACTGAAGAGAGGCATGATCAGCCGAATGTTCGCCGGCGCTTACCAAACCCTCCACCCCACATTGTGTCAACGGATTCCGGCACAGGAGCGCAATTGGGAGGGTACAAGCATTTTCCTGATGCGGGGAAATGCAACCTAAAGACTAAATGTCATGGCAGGTTAGACAAGGCCTTAAGCCTTGGTTGGCAACTGGTCTAGGATTGAAGCTCCGACAGGCGGACAGTTAGATCATAACTTTGCTGATCTGGCAGCTTCTGCAGCTCGTCTTGTTCCAGATGTATTGGTGTTATCTTTCCTTTGGAGTGAACTAGGCAGGCTGAGAGAGTGGTCATGCTGCATGGGCAACACATGGTCTCTACAATTCAGCCCAGGCTTTTTGCCTGGGATGCTTTATGCAGATGATGTTGCAATTACGAGACACTCATTACAGCTCTCATATAAACTTCGTACATTCACAATACACTCACGTAACAATGACACACCGGCTGTTTGTGACCTCCAAACTGGTGCCGTGAGATATTGACACATGACCCCTGGAATTACGATTGGTCTTTAAATATGAGTCTAGCACCGTATACCCAAGACGAGGCAGATTCTGGATGGTACAGGCAGATACGTCAGGTGTGTGATCTAGAGACCATCAATAGTGAAAGAGAGTGGGTTGAAGTTCCGGAAGACATGACGGACTGGCACAATGTAATAATAACACTGGGTCGTGGGTGCAGAGAATGGGCAGCGGGCCGTACTGAGTTTGAAGTGCAACAGCTGATCCAGAGCAACACACATCAAGGTGACATAGTCATCTATACCGATGGGTCAGTGGTGAGAAACAGACGTAGTGGCTGGGGCTTTATTTCAAAGGCTAAAGAGCGAGTCTTGAAAAAGGAGAGTCTGGCATATGAGACTATGACCTCCAGCATGAGAATGGAGGTGGAGGCAATAACAGCGGCATTCCGGTGGCTAGAGGAGACTACTGCAACACACGTTGTATTCATTAAGGATTCAAAGAGTATGCTTAGTAAGGTGGAGAAAGGAATGTTTCGTGTGGAATGGCTCTCGTCGCATCAGAGGTCACAGATTGTGAGAATTGTATGGATATTTTGCCCTGGCTATGCGGGAATACGTGGGAATGAACAGGCTGATAGGCTAGCAGGGAATGCACCTCTTGGTGGTAGTTTGCCTATGGACAAGGTGGAGGTGGTCGTGCCTTGTGGTACCAGGTGGAGAAGGCGGAGGAACAGATTGAGAACCCATATGTGGAACGAATGAGATTGCGGGGGATCGGCAGGGGTTCTGAAAGAATCTCAAAAGTGTGAGGGAAGATCATGAGAACGTTTAATCAGATAGCGGTGGGAACGATTAGTATTATGACTCTTCGCTTGCTGTTGAACGAGGGGACGGAGCATATATGGGAATGTCCTGAGTGCAGTAATGTTGGTTCTAAACTCAACTCAACTCAACCTTATACCCAAAAGGCCTTAATGTGTGTAAAATGGTCCTTTACTTTACATTATCATTTCCTCAACACGTCCCATGGCATGTAAAATGGTCCTTTACTTTACATTATCATTTCCTCAACACGTCCCATGGCATGTAAACGGATCCTTTACTTTACATTATCATTTCCTCAACACGTCCCATGGCATATAAACAGATCCTTTGCCTAAGTTAAATAACTGAAGAAACGCTAAGTGCCCGAATGCATTTCTGAGTCAGATATTTTAAAATGCCTAGTCTTCAGAATTGACTTCAGGAGATAAAATAAAACTCCAAACTCAGCTTCATTTTAATATTATCTAACACATGAACATTCTTTATATCGTTCACAACATATGTTTGTATTTATAAAATTGTTGTGCTTACTTTAATAACGTCTAAAGTGTCCTTCGGTACTTGCTGTTTGTTCCAACGTGCTATCCACTCCACAACCCTTTGTGCGTCATCTACTCGGCCTTTAACTGTGAGCCATCGCAAGCTTTCGGGCAAGAAACTGAAGATATAATAATAGTGAAAAATCAACATGCAGACAAGGAGCTTGGTTGGTGGGTGGGTGGTTTGGTTGGTTGGTCCTCTGGAAGTCTAAGTGTGATGCACTACTCATGCCATTTGAGTTCTTAAATAGGACTGCATTTAGCAAGTGAGATGGTGTAGAGACTTTTCTTCCGACTGTATAAGAGTGCCATCTCCATTGGACTATGTCGCATAGCTCAGAAACCATCGAACTGTGCAATATCGTTACTACCATCAGCGGAGAGGCATATTAGAAACAGCTAAGGTCATGATTCAGTGCATCAGATATGGACTAGCTATCCTGTGCAAGGGTTGTGTTAAAGGTCAGGAAGGGACTCAATGCACCTAAGGTAATGGCAGTGGCGGACACAGAGCAAGGATTTATACAATCTCTACCAACAAACAATTCTTTCGGTGATTGATTATGTTCTTGGGTTACTGACAATATCCAGCTGATAGGTGGTGAAGATGAACGCGTGCAAACTGATGTGATGACAGTTTTTTTAGGGCTGCGCAAGGGGCACCCCCATTGTGGGCATGCAGCACCCACTTACACTGCTCTGCTATTCCGTATATGATTGGCAAAATGTACTCCAGCAAAATTGCTCCTAAGGATCGCAATGACAAGGAGCACTCTATGTGCGATGCATTGTATGACATCATGGGACGTAGATTGAGTAAAGACAGTTCTTCGATGGCAAAGAGCTGAAAATGAATCACTTGGTCTCATCATAGGTTAATATTATATCAGGCTAAAGTAGTCGTCCACCTTCTTTTGGCAATCTGTCAACCTCTTCATTTCTATGTATGTTGTAGTGTGACGTTGTATTACAGAGTTTTTTTTTCATATCTGAGTTATGAAAATGGATGTCCCCGATGATGCATGATCAAACGAGTCACTGGTCTTGGGCTTACCCCTACAAATTGAAGCTGTGAATTTTCTTTCGTTATTTATTTTCTCATTACATCTGTCTTTAAATATATTTAGTCATGAGTACACATCATAATACAAAATAACGACATACACAGCGCTAATGGTAGTATGGTTAACTGATATTTTCACTGAAAATATTAGCCTTAATTACAGATTGTTAAGAAATGCATATCATCGATGAAATGTCACTTTCAAAGTCCGTGCTAATACTGAAACTAAGCTCTTTGATCGGCTCCATTTTGCTAGGTAATGAATTTGTCTCTGAGAAACACCGTCCCGATCTTTCGGCTAAGGCAACAATTATTTGGCAGTGTACATCTTGCATAAGCTCCACCATTCCCCCTATTCTGTGAAGCATTACACCGGCATATAATGCCAAAGGAATAGCTTTACATTTGTAAACTATAGCATTGCGATATGTGCAATATGTATCAAAATTTCGTCTTGGGAAAATGTGAATCAAGTAAAGTGTTTCGGGGAAAAGATGCATGCATTACGAAAACTAATTCACTCCATATAACAACATAATCAACGTACAAATAAGGCAGCAAAAGTGGAATCATCATCACACCACATATCCAGTACACAACCGTATAGTCCTGCAGTCTCCAAGCTGCTAGCGCCATCAAGGACACCCCAACGTTAAAGGTGGGTAGGATGGTAAACATTGCCCGTCTGGACGGCAAGATAAACTCGGTCGTGTAGGGAATAGACGAAGCAAGGAAGCCCCCATGTGTTACTCCAGCCAGAAAGCTGTAAATATTATTGTCTGATATTATAACGCAACATCACAGATGATTTTGGCATCTAAACAATATGGAAAGACATTTGAATAAATAAGTAATTTGTTTGAACTTGTTGTGCCCACAAGAAAAAGAAATAAAGAGAATACAAATGGCAAAAGTATTATTCAACAATATGTAAAGGCTTAGCATAATTATACGCAAGCTTACATACGCATATGCAAGTAGACATATGCATACACACATAGACAGACACACATACCATACACATTCCATCCAAATACACACGTACCCGCGCACGCACTCACGCACGCACGCACGGAACCACACACAGATATATATATATATATATATATATATATATATATATATATACTAGCTGACTACCCGTCCCGGCGTCGCCTAGACCCTGGCGGGGAGCGTCTCATACTCTATTGGTTTCCAGTCTTGCTTCCCGTTGCTCGTCTGTTTCAGATGAACGTGCTTGAGCAGTACGTACTCGACTAGTTTCCAGTCTTGCTTCTCGTTGCTCGTCTGTTTCTGAAGCTCGCAATGCCTTTTTCTTTCGTGCTTGAGGTGTAGATCCACCAATCGCTTTTCGTTTGGGTGGCATAATTGATTTAGTTTTAGACCCTAATCTAAAATATGTAAATAAAAATAGAAAATTAAATAAAAATTAACAATTGATTTTAAGCTGACTAACTATGTCAGTTGGATCCGTGGGAGTGAGAACAACATCTGTACTACAGATGAACGTGTTTAAGCATCCCGTATTTGAACGGTTTCCAGTCTTGCTTGCCGTTGCTCGCCTGTTTCAGATGAACGTGCTTGAGCAGTTGCGTACTCGATTGGTTTCCAGATGATCGTGCTGGAGCAGTGCGTACTCGATTGGTTTCCAGTCTTCCTTCCCGTTGCTCGTCTGTTTCTGAAGCTCATAATGCCTTTTTATGTCGTGCTTGAGGAAAAATTGTTGATTTTAAACTAACTAACTATTTCAGTCGGATCCGCGGGTGTGAGAACAATATGTGTACAAAATTTCATCTCAATCGGATGGACCGTTCGGGAACGCATAAAGGACACACACACACACAACCAAACATTCTCTTTTATATATATACGAGGGTAAGTTAATAAGTAAGTCACAAATGGTAGCGAGAAAAATAACTACACATGATAACAACTTGAAATCAGTTTATTTGTATACATACATTGTCCCTTTATTTCTCAACATATTTCCACCAACATTGATGCACTTATCCCATTGTTTAATTAGTCTTCCCAAACCGGCCGCATAGAACTGTGTGCATTGTTTTCATTTTCCGACAATCCCACAGAATTGTGTGACTTACTTATTGACTCGCCCTCGTAACCTATTTCTACTCGGCTATGCACCGATTTATGGGACAAACATTTGTCAGCATATACACTGACAACCAACGGCGGGAGACATTTCGCAAATGACGCCGAAGTTGAATGTGAAGTGAAAACGTTTTTTTAGAAAACAGAGCAAGCAGGTCTATGCACCCGGTTTTGGAGGACTGATAAATCGATAGGATAAGTGCATCAACCTTGGTGGAAATTTTGTTAAGAAATAAAGGGACAATGCATGTATCAAAATAAACTGGTTTCAAGTTGTTATCATTTTTAGTTATTTTTCTACAGCCATTTGTGACTTACTTATTAACTTACCTTCGTAAATAACCTGCTAAATTCAAATGTGCTATCTCGTAACACCAAGTTCACAATTTACAAAACACAGATCAGACCAGTTGTGCTATATGGCTCTGAAACCTGGAGTACAACTAAAGGAGACGAAGCCTTGTTACAAACCTTTGAGAACAAAGTCTTAAGACGCATCTTTGGGCCCATTAGGTATACACAAAGTGGAGAGTGGAAAAGAAGAAGCAACAAAGACATTTATGATCTGTTTAAGTCCCCGCTAATCACTGGTATCATGAAGGCTAATAGGCTGCAATGGCTGGGGCATATAGAAAGAATGAAAGATAAAAGGGAAACAAAACTCGCTTACATTCAATAAATAAATGACCGTAGACCCCGAGGTAGACCAAGAAGACGGTGGGGAGATAATATACATACAGACCTACAAGCACTTGGAATCAACGACTGGCAAGAGAAGGTCAACCAGAGAGACGAATGGAGACGGATTGTATCTGCAGCAAAGAACCTCAATGGCTCGGAATGCTGAAGAAGAAGAAGATATGTATGCAGTCAAGTCATCCAGATATTTACGTCTCAGCCCTGGCCCCGCCCCCTTCCCTTCAATGTTATATGTGTACCTAGATATCTTAATTTCTGCACTTGCCCCCAAAGTAACGTCATTTACTTTAATTGCACATTTAAGCACAATCTGTTCCTTTGATATCACCATGACTTCTGTCTTTCTGTTATTCAAAATGAATCAATCAATCAGGTGCCGTCTCTACAATGAAGGTTGGCCGCAATGGATCTCCAACACTAGCTGTCTCTCGCCCTGACTGTACATTTTGTCAGATTGATGTTGAGTCATCTCTTGGTGTTATATTCCCACTTGTAACGTGTCTACCTCTTGCTCGCTTGTCCTCAAGCTTGCCCTGCAGTATGGTTTTTATAAGAGTATTATGTCTTTTAACGTGACCGTTGGTAAGATCGATAGTTTTTGTTTTTGCGGTGTTCATTTGAAGACTAATTTGTCCTGAAACATTTTGGAGATGGTTTATTTTTTTCTTGGGAATCTGGGTGTGTTGAAATCAAAAGCACTATGTCGTCGGCAAAGCCTAGGTCTTTTAGAATTTTGTAAACCCAATGGATGCCCATATTTGAGTTGTTTGTGCCTTTGCGCATGACCCAATCGATAGCTATTCCAAAGTGCATCGGTGATAAGACACAGCCCTGTGTCACTCCTGTTTCCACTGAGAACCCAATCAGTTGCCTGATTCTGTTCTTACGCAGCAACGTGTCTCTTTGTAGAATGATTTTATGACGTTGGTATATTTGGTAGGAAAACCACAGATTTTAAGTAGATTCCAAAGTGAAGGACGGTGGATACTGTCGAAGACTTTTTGAAAGTCGACAAAGTTGGTGATTAATTTCGACTGGAATTCTACGGAGTCTTCAATGATTATACTGAGGGTGAAAATGTGGTCTATGCATGAAAGTTTTGGTCTGAAGCCTGCTTGTTCTTCTTTGAGCCTTTCCGCTTCTCGAGTAGTGTGATGAGAATGGATGTTTTCAAATCCGAGGGGATGTAATCAGTATAATATATATATATATATATATCATTACATAATTCTGTGATAGTATTAGTATCAATGCGACAGCTGGATAAGGATTTTATCATCTCTGTTATCTTCTCAGGACCTGCAGCCTTTCCTTCTTTCATCTTTTTTTAATAGCCTTCTCTACTTCAGCCGTGAATATGTTTGGTCCATCTTGAGTATTATACAATGTTGGTTTATTGACCCTACTGTCTCAGAATAAACCTTCTGTGTACTCTGTCCATCTTTTTATTATGTCAGTATTATCAATTATAATTTCTCCATTTTCCTCTCTGATACAACCATTTCCTTTTATATTATTTTTCTTCTTTGTAAATGTTTTTATATTTTCATTCATTTCTTTGAGTTGTTTTTTTTTATATTTCTAGATCCTATATTTCTTTGCATATTTTCTGCACCATTCTTCTTTGGCAACTCTGCACATGTGACGTATTTCTCTGTCAAGTAATATATACTCTTGGGTGTTCTTTGATGTCTTTCTTTGAGTCATTTTGCTCAAGATCCCATCGGTTATCCATAATTGCTTTTTCTTATGTATCTTCACTGGCACGGTGGTATTTGCAATCTGTATACTGGTTTTTACGCATGCCCATTTTGTATTAATTTTATCCTCGGGATTTTCACGTCGATATTATTCCATACTGTCAACGATTAGCCTATCATGTTTATTTTTTACTTCAAGCAGGTATAGTTGACTTATGTCTGGTTGTTTCAATGCCAATATACCTATTTGAGCTGTCTTCAATGCCCTTATTCCTGTGTTTTTTAAGTTTTATTTGTAATTTTAAAACTACATGGTTGTGGTCGAAGTTTATATCAGCACCAGGATATGTTTTGTCATTTTTAGCATTGTTTTTAAGTATATTTCTAATTACAATATTGTCAATTTAGTTTCCCGTTCTATCTCCAGGGCTTTTCCAAGTATACAGTTTCCTAGGGGTATATTGGAAAAATGTGTTACAAACAATAAGGTTATTTTCTTCACAGATCTGTATCAGCCGGTCTCCTCTGTCGTTTGTTTCCATGTTGCCCTACTATCTGCTTATATTTAGTTTTTCCGACGTTTGCGTTCATGTCTCCCATGACAATTGGGACCCCTGATGATTTTACAACTTTCAGTGGTTGTCGTAGGTCTTCATAATATTCTTCTAGCTTTTCATCACTATAATCAGTTGTTGGAGCAAACGTCTGAAGAATTACTATGTCGAAAGGTCTTGCCTTAATTTTGAGAAGCATCATCCTATCTTTATGAGCCCAGCATCCACTAATATTTTTCTCTAAATTTCTTTTTACTAACTTTTCTACTCCTCTCTCGTGATGATCTCCTCTCGAGTTAATGAATATGTAATCTTCTCTCCTTATATAACTAGCATCTGTCCATATTGTTTCGGATACACTTAAAATATCTAAATTCATGTTGTTGTTGTTGTTGTTGTTTTGCTTCTGCAATCAGGTTGCAAACTTTCTCTGCTTGGTATAGGGTACGTACGTTCCAAGTACCAATTCTCAGACTTCTCCTTCTACTTTTTAATTAGGTATTGTCAGAATACATCCTTTCAGTTCGAGATGCATTCGTCATTATTCACTTCCTTATTCACTATGGGAATTGCCTCTTCCCTGAGAATGTTTACAACCGGCTCATCTTCAGGAGGCCAATAATTACCCGTACCACTGTATTCTTTTTATTGTTATCGCATTGCTGTCTTTGGGATACTACATGGTGAGGTCCCAATCTCGTCCACGATGGCCAGCCATGCTCATTATCGTGTCCTGAACACGCCTCATGTGTATCACACACTCTGCTGTTTCGCTTTAGAAGCTTTCTATTTAGATTTAGCCTCCTTGTTCACCGTACCAGTCTTTTGTGTACTAGGGATAGACATTCACTTAATAGGATATTACCCCCACTTCACTTATGTAGTTTAACCAGTCAGCCAAGACTGTTGCCCGTGGTGTGGCCACTGCCGTACACAAGTGGTATCCGTGGAGCCATACATGAGTTAGATAAAGAGAGGGCAACCACATAGGATCCTGGCTATCCCTTGGGATATGGCTGCCACTCACCGTGAGGTACTATTCCTCTCTCTTTACCATACACCACTATTTAAAGTAAGGCTATTTTTTTTTGTTTACTTTACACAACCACTGTATCTATCATTTATTGTAATTCCTTCTGTCTTGTCGCTATCAAGACAATATCATCAGCATAACGTAAGTTATTTATATTATATCCACCAACCGTGATCCCTAACATAACATCTGTACATTGCATTCACTGTAATAGATTAGGAGACAATATACAACCTTGCTTTACGCCCTTTTCTCAGCAAATACACATCATAAAAACACTCTACGGAGAACAAAAGGCAGCCGTGAGTTTATGTGATGATACTACATTATTATCATCATCATGTGCCATGCCGATCAGTGTGGGCGGTCATGTTTTGCCATCTCACAGGATCACCAGAGTCGTGGATCAGCTCCCTGTTCTTGTCTCGACCATGCCACGTGGCCAAGCCATCTAGGTATTTATTTCTCTGCCTTCCCCTTGTTCTTGCCAGTTGTCACCAAGTTCTCCAATTTATTTCTTCTCATAACGTGATTAAAGAATGGTGACTGTCTACGTCTAATTTCTCTAATCAGTTTAAGATTTTCATTTGTTTATTGTAAGACTTGGTCATTGGTTTTTCTGTCTGTCAATGGTATTCTTTGCATTTTCGATGATACAACAGATTGGTATGATATCCACTCACTAGCACATTGCCCTCTTGACAGACGAAAGTTTGTTACATTGTACTACAAAACAACAAGGGATGAAGTCATACCTCTCCATAGCACAAAGAATCATCATTGAGTGCCGTGCCGACTGGCGTATGCGTTCATGACTCTCCACACATCTCGGTCCTTGGTTTTCTGGATCAACTCTGCCGTTGCTATTCCTCCATGCCACCGTCGCAATCCATCCAGCATCATTTCTCGTGGTCTGCCTCTGCCTCTTTTCCCCTCGATCTTTCCAGTTGTCACGAAGTTCTCCAGCGCCTCTCTTCTCATCACATGACCAAAAAAACTGTTTGTCTATTTCTTATTGTTATATATAATGTTCTAGTTTCGTTAGCCTCTTTAAGGCATTCGTTGTTAGTTACTTTGGCAGTCCAATGAATTCACATCATTCGTCTAAGGAACCACATCTCTGTTGCTTCCAATCTCTTCCTAATTTGTTCATTTACATTCCAAGATTCACAGCCATACAGCAAAACAGGTTCTATATAGCTCTTCTACACTCCCTTTCTTAACGACTTAATGCATAAGAAGCACAAAGAATAACCTGAATATTAGGGACCATGTGTTGCCCATACAGAATGATCCCTCTTTCCGCATACCTAGTTTATTCCAGAGGAAAGGTAACAAAAATACACCTGGAACAAGATCAGGTGCAGAAGTTGTCCTGTCTTCAACGCTCTAACTCTCCGCCTGTCGGAGCTTCGATCCTAGACCAGTTGCCCATATGGCATGGTCTGCTATGTCATGCCATGACAATTAGTCTTTAGGCTGCATTTCCTCGCACCAGGATAAGACTTGTATCCTCCAAATTGTGATCCTCCACCCGAAGCCGTTAACACAATGTGGGGTGTCGGGTGTGGTGAGCGCCGCCCAAAATTCGGAACTAACTGAAGCAGGTAGCACCGTCTGCTGTCATACGGCAACTCAGTCATATGTGACTAAGACCTGACCAGGAACTTACCTCACATATCCTCTAGTACCAATTTTATGTAGACTGGCTCAGCTTAGGATTCCGGGTCAATGACAAGAATTCCTAGCTCGGGGGAGATTCCAGCATCCGACCACCAGACAGGCAAAACGTTATACGGGTCGCTATGCTCTCGCAAGTTCATTCACTACCAACACTTTAAACTGTATTTAGGTCGCATTTTACCCACCACGACTGTTTTAGTCAATTGAAAACACTGACAGTAATAGAATATTGTACAAGTCAGTCAAAGGGGGCCGATGTGACGTGGTGGCTAGACACTCGCCTGTACATCGCCAGGTGGTCATGGGTTCCATCTCCCCTTGGGCGTTCTTGAAGTGTTTAAACTGACCGAATTCCCAGGTCGACCCAGCCTAAAATAGGTGCCAAGAATTGTCTTTGAAAGTAAAGGTGGCCAAGGTGATACTGACACATCAGCCACCGAGTACCGATTAGTCTA
This sequence comes from Cepaea hortensis, assembly GCA_963921405.1. Lineage (NCBI taxonomy): Eukaryota > Metazoa > Mollusca > Gastropoda > Stylommatophora > Helicidae > Cepaea > Cepaea hortensis. Next base: position 65,460,771 of record OY992894.1, on the reverse strand, counting down.
TACAAATATACAGGGTGTATTTTTAATGAGTGTGCAGTGTTTGAAAATATTGCCGGTCCAAGTTTTGTTTTTACCTATTATGTTGCATGAATTTTATATACGTTGAATACAAATCTTGGACCGGCAATATTTTCAAACACTGCACACTCATTAAAAATACACACTAAGTCTAGCAGCGTATGCCCAGCGTGCCTAATGCGCGTGTCAAAAGTTGGTGACCTACAAGCACAAGTCTTATGTGTCCTAGACTGCACAAGCTCTTCATTGTTCACAGTGAAAACAATACAATCTACAACAGTTCTTACACAGCGGCAGTGAACATTTCCCAAGATGAGGAGAATGCTGCAAGAAAATTAAATATGGGAAAGCAGGCGGTGAAGAAGTAAACAGTCTTTTTCCGGCCCAGCAGATCCGACATCTGCCCTGCAAACAAGCATCCGAAGAGAAGTCCAGTCATCTGTACGGACGTCGTGAGCGGAACCATCCATTTTCTCTCACATACCAAGTCCCACTGTTGATAAATAATGTTTATGTAACACAGTAATGCATGTCATAAAAATACAAATGTGATGGTGACTAACACTTCCCTAAACCAAAGAAATCACGTGGCAGATATTTGTTTCATACAATGTTTAGACACTGATACATTATAGTTCACTTCAGCATAAGAAGGGGCAATAAGAGGTTTTATTTTCCCTTAACCCCGCGTTCAGTCGATTGCCTGTCCTCTCTTGACTGTGTACTATGGTGTGTGTTTTTTTCCCCACGCCTTTTCTGCATGGTGCGTTAAGCGTTATCCACAATATAGGGCGTCATCTTCTGCATATTTCCTGTGATAAGACAGAGTCAGCGTGGATTATGTACTCTGCATACACACACACACACACACACACACACTCACACACTCACACACACACACACACACCACAGAGATCGATCGAACGAATGAAAAACTTTATTTTTAAAGGGTTAAGAATTGGGCACGCAGGCCCTTCTAACATTCTGCCCTTCTATCACTCTCTTTCATACATTATTTAATTCACACATCATGCAAAGCTAACTGAGAACAGCAAAAATATAAAAGATATGAATTATAAATGCATAGGGGAAATGCAAAAAATCAATACTACACGACTCGGTAATATTAATTAAGTGTGTGGCACTTGTTATTAGCTATGTGAAATAAACTGGTCTACTAAAAGGGGACTGGCTGTTATACTAGGATTTTATTATTATTATTATTATTATTATTATTATTATTATTATTATTATTATTATTATTATTATTATTATTATTTCTATTATTAAGGGGCAAGGTAATCCGTACTGAGATATTGTTCGAATAATTTGCGATTATATGTATAGAGATTGGTGATGGCTTTGATTTCTTGTGGAAGATTGTTTCACAGCTGAGTTGCAGAGTACGTTAAGCTTGTTTTGTATTCGTCAATTTTAGGCTTCAGAATGTGCAATATATTTAATCGTTCACTGTGTCTAGCATTATATTTAAACAATGGCCAAAAGTAATTTGGGGCATTCCAATGTAGGATTTTGTGAATTAGTTTGGCCTTGTTGAAAAGCAGGCGTTTGTGGAGTGGTAGTAACTGAAGGCGTTTATGCAGGCTAGGATTGTCATGTAAATGTTGCTATAAATTAAACTCATGGCCCGTTTCTGGAGTGAGTAAAGTCGCTTGGTGCTTGCATTAGAATGACCCGTCACAGATTGTAGAGCAGTAGTCAAAACGTGTATGTATGTGAGAAGTATAAAATATTTTCCTTGTGTCCTCATCAAGGACGTTTTTAATTTTGGCGAGTTGGTAGACTTTTTTCGCTGTTTGTTTAACGAGCGCTTGAACGTGGGGATTAAAGGTTAGGTTTCTATCAATGATGCTGTCTAATGTTTTGTGCTCAATTACAATTTCTACTGGCATGTTAACGATGTGAACTTGAAGTGATCTGTGTGAATTTAGAGTTTGAAGTCTTTGTCAGGTTGTTAATAACATTGATTTTATTTTAGTGATGTTAATTTGCATACGGTATGCATAGCTCCACCTAGCTATATTATTTAATTCTTGTTGCAAAGACGACTCCAGCAAATTACAGTTTTCAGCGTTTGTATACATTGTACAATCGTCTGCAAAGACCAAGAGGAAGACCGAGAGGAAAATACCTGGATGGCTTGGCCACATGGCATGGACGAGACAGGAACACTGAGCTGATCCACGACTCTGGTGATCGAGTGAAATGGCGAATCATGACCGCCCACGCTTTCCGGCATGGCACATGATTGATTGATTGGCACTCCAATATTGAAGCTAGTGGTTTGAGACAGAGATTTATTTTGTGATACTACCTTCTTTCTCTTTGACAGAAATATTGTTATTAGAGTCACTGATAGGTCCAATTTTCATTGTCTCTAGTTTAAAAAAAATTAAAATAACATGGTGTAACAGTGAGGGAATTAGGTTAAGAGTAAAGAGTTAAGGAATGCTGCGCATTCCTTGACTAGGGGGAAAACCATAGTGAACGTGGGTGCACGAATGAAGAAGGGTATCCAGGGCTTGCACACACGTCACTTGGGTTCTAGCGAGAAGAGATGTCAACATCAAGAAGGGAGTCTCCATCATGTGTGCAGAGATAGAACGAGTCGACTAATAAAGTTATCTTTCTAACAACGCGAAGACTTGTGTGCTGTACGATCACGTGCCTAACCTGTAATGTCACACTATTATAGCAGGTTGATTTGGTGCCGTGACCAGGATTAAGACAACGTAGTAGAGGTTTCCAATCGAATGGCTTTAGAAAACAACCGCTTTATAACAACGACAGAAACTGTCACAGATGGAATGTAAACGACGTAACGAGAACACGAAGGTATGAAGAGAGACAACATGGCAAGCCAGAGGAAAACAGTTGGCAGAGACAGAATTTTTATAAGAAAAGATGGAACTGGCCATCTAATAGTGAGGAGCAGAAAACATTACGAAATCAATGGTTTGAAATCAGAAGATTGAGATATGCACTCGCAAAGTCAAACAAAGGAGAAAATCAGCATCAGACTAATAGAACCTTAGCTGATGATCGACAGGTGTTTTCAATTTGTAGGGGTAGACAGGAAAGAGAGACACAGACGCAGATGATTGAAGTGGTAGAACGGAACACACAGACACAAGTTGATATAGTAGGAAAGAAAACCCAGATACAACCAAACAACAAGATAACGAAGGGAAGTCAAACCGAGTTAGTAGAAACTCAATCAAAGCCAACTGACTTGAAAGTGACGAATAGAAACACCGTTGCATTAAAGAGAGACACAGGTACAAAAGTTAGACAACCCAAGACAGAAGACAGCAGAAAGAAAATTAGAAAGAGTGTTAGAGTTAGAAATGAAAAAAACTTTGCTTATGTATAATCGTGGATGTGGAACCGAGGAATCTTATGAATCAGAATCTTCAGACCTCACAGATTTTGGTATAGAATGTACACCAGACAGAGATTTAAAAGGAATGAATAGGAACGATCCTGACTCGAAGCGAGATGTTTCCTCGTGCGGTATGGTTAGTGGTAGACAAGCAGGCAAATTTTTAGTTAGTGACTCTTCGGAACAAGATAACAGTATATATGGCAGAAAAGTAGCAAAAGCCAGGAGACGAATTCCAAGGATGGGAGCAAATGATACTTTTAAAAAGAAAGATGTTTATCTATTGGAAAGTGGAACACAAAAACAACAAAAGACTGAAGCAGAGTTGCACACTAGAAATCTCATGAAGGCATTAAGACCATGGTTATATGGAAATAACAAATAAGTGTAACTGAGCTTGGAGTAATTCAGATTCGATGAGAGTTGTAAAGGTCCAGTGTCGTATACTATTAAGAATCAAATTTCAGGAAATGAGGAAAGGGATGCAGAGAATAATAATAATAATTATGGTTCTGAAGAAATATTGTCAGGTGGACAGATGGTCAGACAATCGGTATATCCAATACCTATAGAGAATGGAAAACAAGTAACAACAGCATCTACTACAGCTGAACAAGAAGAAACGGTACCAAAAACAGTCATGACAGAGGAAAATAACGTGTATGACGATTATATTAGTGAAGAGTCAGTCAGGGAAAATATTGAACCTCCATTTATGAATACAAGACAGGCAGTAAAAAGAAAGTTGGATAGACAGAAAGAAAAAGAAATTAAGAGGCAAAGGAAACTTAGAGCGAATTCTTCGAGTGAGGAAGAGATGCCACTATTTGAAAATTTGTTGAGACGGCAAGACAGGAAAATTAGATTGGATTTAGAAAGGAAGAGATTAGCGGTTGCTAGTAATGGATATACAGATGGGGAACAAGAGATGGATGAAAAGTCAGAAACTGATGAAGAAGCTGATATGAAAGAAGATAGCTCTCCTCGAGAGGATAGCGACATTGATGTAGATATTGCAATTATAGGAAAAAATTTGAGGTTATTAAAGAAATGGAGAAGTGATAGATGAATAGAGGGATACAAGGTTCTGCAGATGGCAGATAGAAGAAGAAGTTGGACACGATATTTTTGTGTTTACAAAGGTACTTGATGGAGTTTTTCTAAAGCGGAAAATTATTATTGCAAATGGTCTTGAAATTTATAATGTATGTGTACATTGATTAATGTGTGGGGATAATGATGAGGGGATTGAAATGGTTTGCTCAATTGTTGGGACTTCAATTGTGTTTTATGAAATGTGAAAAATAAGTTAACTTAGATAGTTATTTTTACGATGTTTTGGATTGATTGAGTTACCTTAAGTGTGTTTAAAATGATTATTACTTTGAAGTTCAGTTAGAAGATGAATTAAAGTAGTGGTTAGTGAAGTGACTCTATATGTAGTAATGGAGGGGTATGTTGTTATTACATGTGGGGTATGCAATGTATATACAAGGTTTAAAATAGGAGCTGGGTTGAACAGCGTTTAATGGGAGAATATGGGGGGAAATGCCAGGTTGAGTTTTGGCATTTAAATAACTGCATACTGGAAGAAGAAGACTGTACTTAACAGTATAATAATAGTTAGGAAGTTTTTTGTTGTGGAAGGAATGGTAAACGGGAAATTGATGATCTGAATAATACAAAGGCTAGCAGTTTTGGATTAACATATTTTTTTTTATAATAACAATTATTATTGACGGAAACTGAAGATAAATTTTGAAACTTTATTTTTTGATAAAGTTTTGAGAATGTATGGGAAGAGAAAGGTGATTAATTCTTGCTTTCTTACTTTTTCCTTACTTTTATTAATTTCAGGTGCGCACCTACCCAAATCTAAACTAGCTATTTTTTTTCTGTCTATCCTAGAATACTGAGAGTGTGAGAATGTGAATAAGGGGGAAATAAAGGATAAGGGGAATATCTTCAGTTTTGTCAATCATAATTTAGATGGACATATTAAAGTTAAAAGCGGTTCGCTTATGGAGACTTTTGTATTGTGGGGAATTTTATGGAGAGTTTTGTAGAAAGTTTTCTAGAGAACTTTATAACGAGTTTTGTAGAGAGTTTCGATATTATTGTCTCTAGCTAGCAATTGGCTATGAGGAGATAGGAGAATTGAGTTAGGAAATATATGGAATTGTTGTTATTGTAGAATGGAGATGTAAAGTTAACTAATTAAAAGTTGGGGTTGAGATTTTTTCAAGGAAAAATTCTCTTTGAAGAAGGGGAGGCATTGTAACAGTGAGGGAATTAGGTTAAGAGTAAAGAGTTAAGGAATGCTGCGCATTCCTTGACTAGGGGGAAAACCATAGTGAACGTGGGTGCACGAATGAAGAAGTGTATCTAGGTAAGCACACACGTCACTTGGGTTCTAGCGAGAAGAGATGTCAACATCAAGAAGGGAGTCTCCATCATGTGTGCAGAGATAGAACGAGTCGACTAATAAAGTTATCTTTCTAACAACGCGAAGACTTGTGTGCTGTACGATCACGTGCCTAACCTGTAATGTCACACTATTATAATGGTCTGTCATATCAAATGCTTTTCTGACATAGATAAACACAGCTGTTTTTGTTTATTTTCTGGTGCCAATTTTCTAACATCTCCACATAGACTGTTGTTGTTTATATTCTGGTGCCAATTTTCTATAATGTTTGTTAGGCCGTATGGAAAGAAAATTTTGGTCGAAATCCTGATTGACTGTCAACTATAAGCTTGCTGCGAACTAAATACTGTAATGTTACTTTATGGGTGTGTTATTTTATTGTGGTTTAGATAGTGATGACAGTAAGGCAATGGGTCTGTAGTTGTTCGGGAGACCATTGTCCCATGAACCAGATTTAAGAAAAGTATACACTTTAGCGATTTTGAGAGCTGATGGAAAGTGACCTTTAGTGAGACACTGATTATATACATAGGTTAGTGATACACAAATCACTGTCGCAGCACAACGGAGAATCCGGTTGCTGATTCCATCTAACCCAGATGAGTTTATGTTTTTTAGGTTACTGAGGTAAGTGAATACTTCAGTGATTGTCATTCGTGGTATGTTTGAAAGAATATCCCAGAAGCATCTATTCTCTCAAAACGATGACAGTGCCAAGTAGCAGCGCAGATGATATGACGCAAACAATACTCAGTGAGAAAGTCGCGAACCAAATAGTGGTAGAAGCTAGGAGGCTCACGTAAAAAACAGAATACGTCAGAAAGATTGTCAACAACAACAAACAGTCAGATCTTAGAGCTTGAAAGACAAGGCAGCTCGATTCGATTCTCAGCAAGGAGTGAACTTATATACTGGCTGGACACTTACTCCGATGGTCAACAGATATTAGAAAGAAGAATGAGGCTATCAATGCAAGATGTATATCGATCAGAAGGCCACGGACAAATGCGACAATATTAGAACGGGACTCAGCGAATTAAGACAGGCTGACGCATAGATAGGATAACCAAAGACAGAAGCACCGGGACATGATGATTTTAGATTTTTGATGTCTTAGATCGTTTACGATTCCAATCTAACCATGTTTCTTTACCATTCCGCCTGGCCATAACAGGCACGGTAATTATAAATCGATTGATGAATCTGTAACTTATTCGATTCCGGCAAATAAATATTGCCTATATTATTGCATCGACCGGCTTCGACTCCTTGATTGCAACATTGATCCAGTTTCTGAAATCTGTTGTACTGCTGAATTAACTGGACCGTTGCACGTTTGATCAAGTTCACGTTGCTTATTGAAAGTTACAGATGTTTGCATTCATTGTTCTTAATCGCAGTATAGCAGACAGTAAAGATAAGTTGCAAGGAGAATTTGGTATTGAAGCCTTCAATTTATCTATGTCAGTTTGAAAACAAAATACTGAATTAGTCGCATGTAATATGATTTGATGGTAAAGAATTTGAGAAGCTATACTTGTTTGTCAGGGTGTTAATTGCCTTCCATATATCCTTACTATTTGTTTTATCCATTACTAAGTTCTTAAAGTAATTTTTCTTTTGCTTCGTATGGTATATTGGACTTTATTTCTAAGAGTACGGTATGTGCTGAGATCCCGCTTTTTATGTGCTTTATCTCTGTCTCTCATAATTTCAAGTATATCCTGGGTGATCCGAGGTGATTTGACGTGATGTTTTACTCGAACTTCCTTGATTGGCACATGTTTATCAATCACATCAAAAAAGGTCTTCATCCAAAATTCCAGATAAACATTGTCTAGAGGTGAACTGAGCAGGTCCTCTAAAAATGCGTTTTGGTTGCAATTATTGAAACTTCTATATTTTACACTCATGTGTTTATGTTTAGGAGTTTTAAATACTATTTTAGACTATGTGCAGCATATTGGGCTGTGATCGCTCATTGCATAATTGGGTACGGTGCATTCTATGATGTTGTCTGAGCAAGTTACATAGATGTGATCTATAAGTGTTGAAGATGATTTTGATACTCCAGTAGTTTTCTTTTTGTACTATTTGTTGGAAATTGTATGATGCAATTATATTTTCTGTATTATGTTGGATTTGTTGGTGTCAATGGTAAAGTCTCCGAGTAGTATGGTTTCCTTCCCGGAAGCAAAAGCCACATCCATTATGGTAGTGAAGTTTTCGTACCAGACTTGTCCAGCACTTTGATTTCGATAGTGGTAGCCAATTATATGAGGTGTGCGGTTTTGAAGTTTTAGTTCCAACCAAATAAATTCTATTTCACAAGTTTCAAAGTCTAGCCTACGGTGAACATTTAGTAAATTAGAAACATGGGCTGCTATGCCTGTCGCTTGTTTCCTACAGACATCTCTTCTAAAAAAACTGTATACCCCTTAACAGAGATATCCTCATCTGAAATGTTTTCATTTACTCTACTTTCACTAAGGCCGAATAAATGAAAGTTTTGATTAAGAATAACAGATAACACTTTCAGCTTATTAAATAAGTGGAATATGTTTAAGTGTCCAAGGCGTATTCCTGACTTTCTGAGCCAATGTTGCGACTTCTCAGACATTTCACATATGGAGTAAGTGTAAATTAGTAAACTTAAGTAAAAATACAAGATCATAAAAATTCACAATTACATTAACGTACAAAATCCCAGTAATATCCGTCTCCTGTTGTTCACGTGTGCTCCCTGATATGATTCCTGTTAATGGTTGTTCGCTGATATAATCATTTCTTTTTACTGTTGTTCCTGTGTATTCCTTGATATCATCACTAATGTTAGCTGTTGTTCACTGTGTGTTCCCTAATATCATCACTCTTGTTAGCTGTTGTTCCCTTATATCATCACTCTTGTTCCCTGTGTGTTCCCTAATATCATCACTCTTGTTAGCTGTTGTTCACTTTCAGTTTTATCGGGTTTCAATATTGTGGTGTATTGCCTTGTCTTTTGGATATGTCTTTACTACATCTATCAGTAGCTCGTCTATTTGGCTACAGTAATGTCTGCCTATGAGGTATGTCTTTACTATATCTATCAGTAGCTTTCCTCTATGGCTACCGTAGCGTCTGCCTGTGAGGCATGGTTTTACTACATCGATCATTATGTCTGCCTGTGTAAGCATGTCTTTCTACATCTGTCTGTAGCTCCTCTCTATGACAACAATATCGTCTGCCTGTGAGGCATGTTTATCTATATCTGTCAGAAGCTCGTCTTTATGGCTAGAGTTACGTCTGCCTGTAAGCCATGACTTTCTATATCTGTCAGAAACTCCCATTTATGGCTACAGAAACGTCTGCCAATGTAAGGCTCCTCTCTATGACTACAATATCGTCTGCCTGTGAGGCATGTTTATCTATATATGTGCCAACGAGCCCTTTCTGACGTAACTAGGGGTATTGAGATGCAGCTACGTTGACACTCTTTAGGAATTACACACTGACACACCGTGAACATAACTCGTCACCACAGAGTGATAGAATGGCATCATGTATTGTTTCTATGCGACACAACTACCGGGATATTTAATGTTACATGTACACCCACGACATTTGTTTACACACCGATTGTAGTACGTCCTGCTATCCAGGCTATCTAATCAACTACAGTGGTCTACACATACACTCTTCTACCCTACTTACAGTCCTGTTAAACATGGTCGCATGGCGCCTACATTCAAAGGCCGGCAACCTCTGCACACGGCACACCACTCGACTCCGTGCTGTAACATGTCCACCCGCCTGGTCGCGACAACGCTGTTCTCAGCCATCGGCACACGCTTGAAATATCTAGCGTACACTCAGTTACTTGCCGTCGATGACTCTCGACGTTTCATCGCCACAGGGGATATTGAGTTCTCAGCCGACACAATTCTCTGCTTTCGTGATCTGTCCGTGATGGCGTCCCAACTCCGACTGACCCCCTTTGTCCGTGGCCCTTCTCGACTCTTCTTATCACGTGGCCTAATCCTTGCAATTCTATTGGCCCTTACGAATACCCGCTCCCCCGGTGTATTCTTTTCCTCTGATCGCCCATGACAATTTATCCTATCATTTCACAGTAATTTACTCAACCAGACTTGACTTAACCAGACTCATGATATATGCCCCCCACAATTTCAAAAATGTTCTACATTTTTGGGTTATTCCTTATCTCTACACTTGACATGAGTCAGCTTGGTCGCACATGCCTGTCCACTAGTCGCACATATCTGTCTACTGCCTCATGCCTTAGAGCTTGCTTCTCAGATACCTATAACTTTCCTCTGTTACGTTGATATCCTGCTATACCTTCACACAAATTATAATGTCGGACACGAATATCCGTCTATTCCCAAATAGACCTCGTGTGGCCTCAACCCCCTTTGTGTTCGGCAAGTTGAGGACCAACCTACTATGAGTCCCAATGCCCCATCCCGGACATTCCCATAAGGTTCCTCATTTATACCTCGGTATAAGCAACTGACACCCTCCCCAGCCCTTAAGCCCTGGGTGCAGGAACGTGTGTATTGCAGACATACCAATTTCACCCATATTTTGTTTAAGCTATATCTTGCTCCTGAGTAGTCTATGCTACGACTGTGGATCTTTTTGGTGCGGGTACCTATGACTCTTGTATTTGTCTTGTCAACGTGTGTGCGTGGTCGGCTGCCATTAGTTACTTGTGCTCTATGGCTATCCATTCCCTTCATTTGCCTTATGTTTATCCCTGGTGTTCTTGTTACTAACTTTTTCCTTGTAGTGTTCCTAATACCATGACCCTTATATACCTTTATATACATCTACTGCCATGCCGAAGTACTACATGTTAAAATATATGTACACAGTACTACCACTTGGTACTATTATCAATGGTACTACTAATAATCCTACTCCACTATCCTTGTATCCTTTCCTTCCATTTCACTTGCACTCTGTTCTCTCTCTCTCTCTCTCTCTCTCTCTCTCTCTCTCTCTCTCTCTCTCTCTCTCTCTCTCTCTCATTCCCTCTCTTCATCCTGTCATCGTTTGTCTTTTTCTCTCTCTTTTTTTTTTAAACATAGTGTTTAATTTGTTATTATGTACTCTGTCTCACAACACGCATACCAGAACCTCAAATGTTCCGTCTATGCCTGCACGCTTCCAGTATACCGGTGTGCAAGTATCTCGGTTGTGTTCAAATTGATTCCCATTTGCACAAATTCCTACTCTCAGTCTTCTCGTCCCCTTTCTCTCACTTCACTGTCACTCCTCATATTCGTATGTTATGTACATGTTACCACCATCACATAAGTTTCTCCTACCAATTGTACATGTCTGTCTCTCCAATATATAATGTTGTAACAACACCTGAATAGTATATAAAATTGGACTCACGTGTAATATTGCAAGCACTATTCTAACTTTCACTCGTATATCACTATCATCTTTGTGACATCAATATGTATCACTGGTAGTAGTGTCTCAGTTACCTTCTTCTTCTTTTCCTTTTGTGTTATGGGTGTCATCTGTGATGTATCGTGGTTTTAGACCCACTGTCAACCTTCCTGCTTTCGCAGATGCCGTTTCTACCAACATCTCATTTTATACATTCAGTGTTACAATCAGGTACTAGCACAATCAATAATGGTACAATTATTGTTACAATTACATGCGTACTGTTTATGAATATACATGGCATGATGATTATGATCGTAAGGATGTACTGATGTCTATGTATGTAGTCATAAGCCATTAAAATGATATTATTAATCTCTATATGTATTATGAGTTTTGTTTATTGAATGATAGTGCATGTTATTAACTATTACTCCCTTAATTGGTTCTGGCTGCAATATGTCTTCTCTTACTGTATCCTCTCCCATTCTGATTCTCAATCTTCAGTTGAGTCTGCCTGTCTCAGCCTCTTCAGTCAGCTAGTGAGGTAACATCTTTGAGGTATCTTCGACACTATCTCTTCTGCTCAGTCATTTATCCCCTTAACTATCTGAAATTAATAACAGCCTTGGGTGTATATATCCATACATGCATATGCATATTTACATTCACAATTGCATATTATATTACCGCAATCATATCCCATTTCCTACATTGACATGTTAGCATGGTCAGTACCACCACGTGCTAACCACTTGCCCAGTCACCTTGTATGAACGCATGGTTTCCTAGATGATAGTATTACCGTATGCCATATTGTACTACCGGGATTCTGTCCCTAATTCGACAAGATCATTTTATCATATAGTCTGTGTGACAATTCTTATGTCCTGTCATGGCTAGCACTCATAGACTTCATATAAATATTTTAACCACACTATTACACCTCTGTACTGTTTTTTCCCCTCTGATGACTTTACCACATCATCATGTTACTTCAATCAACATTATACCTATCAATGCATTCATTCTACTACAACAATTCTATCTATACCAATCACATCCATATAGCTTTTATATACTCTATACAGTATGTACAATATCCACATATATATATCACAAGATAATAGTGTTTGAAATGGGACATGTGATGTTATCTTGTGAGTGGTAATAATGATGTTTTATTATTTTTAAATTTGCAATTTCTGTTTGATGTTAATAATTTTGACACTGCCTGCTGAACCCAGTAGGTATATGCTGTTACCAGTTTTTGATGTGATTTGCCTGGTGGTATAGTGTAAGCAGTGAGTCTTGAGTTTGTTGTATATCTTGGGGTATACTGTTGTTTTCTAATTGTATGTGTTGTTCTTGTATTTAATGTTTTCAACATCCGATGACGTATTTTCTTTCCCATAGCTATAGTATTCATCAAAGTTAAGAATGTTATAACCCTAAGTTTGATGCAATCTGCACATGTCTGACGACACTGCCACTCTACTAAGCCCCATACTATTGGTGTGACTGTTGGCTGTTCATGTGTCAATGGTCTATCTGTCTCTTTGTCAGTACCCTGTTCTATGTGGTGAGTTTCTGATTTCTTGTCATCTTGTTGACAGTGTTTCTCACAAGGATTTTCTATCTGTTTTTGTTGCTTTTCTCTATCTGCATGTCTGAGGCTCTTACATCTGTTCGTTTGCACAATTTACATGATCGGACATGGCTTCGGATGTCCTTCTCACAGCCTGGCCAGTAGAACACGGATAATAATCTCTTTTTAGTCTTGGCCAAACTCATATGGTCTGCACTCGGGGCGATGTGTGCCCGTTCCAGAGCGTTACTGCGCTCTCGCACTGGCAGCACCCTTTGTAAGATACATGTTGCATCTTTCGTGTATTCTGTCATGAGAATTTCATTCATCATTACAAATGACCACTTGCCTAATTTCGATTGTTTAGGTGGGCAGTTTGCCCGCTGAAAACAAGTTCGCAGTGTCTCGTCGTCTCTTTGTTGCTTTGCACGGTCTTCGGTTTGGATGTCTGGTACCCGTCTAGTGTCTGTCTGGTCAGCCCGAGGTATGACCATGTTATCTTCTTTCTTGTCTTTCTTAATATGCTGTCTGGAGTCTGTATTCCCTGTGTCGTCTTACCATCCCATCTTTGGGCTTCATCTTCTGTCCACTCTGTCACTCCAGGTATGTTACCTATCATTATTCCTGCACGTGGACTAGGCAACACTGCTACTCGTATTCTCCCTTCATAGTATGGGCAGGATATATGAACCCATGCTATAGCATACTTTGCCTTTGTGCCACCGAAGGTACTGCATGTCACATTATCTCCCGTGTATTCACCGTTCAGTACCAGACTCCGATCCACACCTACTATCGACGCCCCAGTATCTCTAACGCAGGTTGTCAACTTTCCGTTAACGAGTGCTTTGTGGACTTTCAAAGACCCGTTGTGAATGTTTGTCGCATTCGCCTCTCTTGTAGGCACTGTGTGCCTACACGTGGTTTTACTGAACTCTTGTCTCTTATTCACGTCTGTCGCTATGTCTCCTACATTTGTCTTTTGGTCATGTTCTTCTTTAGTTAGTCGTCTCAGTCTACACTCTCTGGCTACGTGGCCCAGACTGTTACAGACCCAACATTTTTGACAGTTTATGTAGTCTGCCTACCTCTCGACTCTATTAGCTGGACAGTTTCTGATGTACGAGTCGTACTTAGGGTTTCTATTTCCTATATCAACAGCCCCATGTTGGCGCCCACCATATGTACATTCACTTACTCGCTTTGATCGAGCTACCTTAGCTGGTCTCTGTAGGGCCGGTCTATATTGAGTAGTTTGGTGATCTCTACTCTTGGGTCTATTCTGTTGGTCTTTACCTTGGTTATCATTACGTTTCTGAAGATCTGTACTAAGCTCTTTCACTGTCAACCCACATCTCCCACCTAAAGTTATGAAATCTGTTCGGTGATCTTTACTCTTGGGTCCGTTCTGCTGGTCTTTACCTTGGTTATCATTCCGTTTCTGAAGTTCTGTCTTAAGCTCTTTCACTGTCAACCCACATCTCACACCTAAATCTATGAAATCCGACCATGTCGGCATGGTTATATGATGTATCTACTGAGTGGTATATCTATTACCATCTGTACACGCAGTTAGTGTTGCCGCTGATCTTGTTTTGTTAACCTGTAACCTGGAACAAAAGAGGTTCTCTAACTAACATCATCCCTGTGGGAGAACAATCTACTTCGTCAGGCTGATCACACCATATCATACAAAGGTGTCTAATAGCTCTCTGTAATTGAGCAGTACACCTAGAAAATTAATTAGAATTTACTTGCCCTGTATATATCCAGCGATGTTTCCAGTGGCTTGATCCCGATGCTCGGTTCATTTCCGCTTGCTTCCGGGCTTGATCCAAATCAGCGTGGCCGTCCCCCGTTTCACTCACAGGTCGACAAGGATAAACTTGGTAGTCAGGTGTAGCTCCTCATCAATGGTGTAGATACCTCATAGTGTACTACTCACTGTCCTGGAACACATTTCTGAAACAGATACTAGTTTTGACATAATTAGTCTATGCCGGCACTATAGTGCATACATCCCCCCGAATACGGCTTCACACTGTTATTCTTGTGGCAGGATGCTATACTGTTCGGGATATTTATATTGTTCCGGATTTCCTAATATTAAGGTGTTGTCGCTTATGCACAACGCCAAGTTAATCAGAAATAATACCGTTGAGTATCGACGTATGTTCCGTTGTTTGTATTGCTGCTACTCATCTTCTTAGCTTTCGTAGAATTGGCGGCTGACTGATCCATTGTACTTTGCAACATGAATGTTAACTTTTATGATGATACCTCACTTTGAAACCATCACATGAGTCAAGTTGCCCCATATTCTTACTTATGCTTTTCAATGTTGTTTAATACAACCGATTACTTTCCTGAGCTGTTGAATCTCGCTCACTGCAAGTTACTTTCTTGTACATAAGCTCAACCGTCCTATGTTCAACACCTAGCCATGGGTTTCTGTTATCTATACTTAATGCGCTTGTACTATTATCTTGTTGGTGTACATAGCCTTAACTGTTTATGGTTTATTGAAAAATCTGTAGCTGATAATACATCTTGTTTACTACCATGGTAACCATTGCCTCAATTTTGCCGAGTTCTTTTGAAGGACGAATGCCCCCAAGTTGCCAACGAGCCCTTTCTGACGTAACTAGGGGTATTGAGATGCGGCTACGTTGACACTCTTTAGGAATTACACACTGACACACCGTGAACATAACTCGTCACCACAGAGTGATAGAATGGCATCATGTATTGTTTCTATGCGACACAACCACTGGGATATTCAATGTTACATGTAAACCCACGACATTTGTTTACACACCGATTGTAGTACGCCCTGCTATCCAGGCTATCTAATTAACTACAATGGTCTACACATACACTCTTCTACCCTACTTACAGTCCTGTTAAACATGGTCGCATGGCGCCTACATTCACAGGCCGGCAACCTCTGCACACTGCACACCACTCTACTCCGTGCTGTAACATGTCCACCCGCCAGGTCGCGGCAACGCTGTTCTCAGCCATCGGCACACGCTTGAAATATCTAGCGTACACTCAGTTACTTGCCGTCGATGACTCTCGACGTTTCATCGCCACAAGGGATATTCAGTTCTCAGACGACACAATTCTCAGCTTTCGTGATCTGTCCGTGATGGCGTCCCAGCTCCGACTGACCCCCTTTGTCCGTGGCCCTTCTCGACCCTTCTTATCACGTGGCCTAATCCTTGCAATTCTATTGGCCCTTACGAATACCCGCTCCCCCGGTGTATTCTTTTCCTCTGATCGCCCATGACAATTTATCCTATCGTTTCACAGTAATTTACTCAACCAGACTTGACTTAACCAGACTCATGGCAATCTGTCAGAAGCTCGTCTTTATGGCTAGAGTTACGTCTGCCTGTAAGGCATGTCTTTCTATATCTGTCAGTAACTCACATCTATGGCTACAGTAACGTCTGCCTAAGTAAGGCATGTCTGTCTCTATGGCCAGAGTATGGAAGAACTTCTCATATTTTCCTGATAGCAGTATTTGATTTACAACCTTCAAGCTGAAGAGACAGAGGGAAGTCTATAAATTTATTCTAGCATCCCTCTAACACACGCCACAAGGATTCGGTTCGTTTGGGTTGGAATGGATTAAAAAAAACAAGAAAATAAAGGGATTCAAGGTGTCAAAGATTGGGCTGGATTACGTTCAAGGTGAAAACGACTGAAGTAGACTGGACTGGATTCAAATACATGGTGTATTTTAATGACTGTGCTGTGTTTGAAAATATTGCCGGTCCAAGTTTTGTATTTACCTATTATGTTGCATGAACTTTACAGAGGGTGAATACAAAACTCGGACCGACAAACTATTCAAACACTGCACAGTCATTAAAAATACACCCTATATTATTCCTTTTCACACTTAGATTATGCATTAGTGCCCTCATCCTCTCCATTTTCAGGCCAAACTTGGAGATTCTCTCCACAGTATACAACTCCACAGCACAAGCGAGGGCCTACGTGTTTACCAGAAAGACACATGCTGTAAACATACTTATATAGGTAATTGTTTATTATGACAATATTAGTGATATGTTTGGTCAAGCTGTACGTCAAAAAGGACTGAAAGTTGAGAGTGTTAGAAACAGGGGTCTGTAGGTGGAGAAATGATCGAATGTATTAGCAAAATGGCACGGAAAAAAACATCGGCGGTTCAAATTATTAAGAACACAGAGAACAAAGGTGTGTGGACAGATATTTGTGGAGCACATGATGATAATGATGCAACTAAGAAGAAAAACGATAGAAGAACATGATGATGATAGTGATAGTGATGACGACGGTGATACTTATAATGATGATAATGATCATTTTCAACATGGTCATGATGAGGAGGATGAGGATGAGGAGGAGGAGAAGGAGGACGACGAGGAGGAGGAGCACGAGGAGGAGAAAGAAGATGATTAGCGATTTATTCATATCCCACAATGTTTTCATTGACAGTATCTCCGTTATGTGGACAACACGATGGTGAGCTCTGACCTCATAGATAATAGTTCGGACACCAGTTGCGAAGATACGGCGACTACAGCTGGTCCCATTGACCAGGCACATCTTGGCAAATGTGGAACCGTTTACATGATCCTCTTCATGGCAGTACTGATCAGAGGCGCTGGTCAGGTTGTCTGGCAGGCAACACCATTTAGGAACAAAATTTGCAAATGACAGCTGGTGAAGATACACAGTAATTATGTTAATGTTCGTGGTATATAGTACACGTCGATCGATGCTGTTTCATACATTCAGGTACATGTAGGTGGTGTGTAGGAAGCAGTTATGAAGAAGAAGAAGAAGAAGAAGAAGAAGAAGAAGAAGAAGAAGAAGAAGAAGAAGAAGAAGAAGAAGAAGAAGAAGAAGAAGAAGAAGAAGAAGAAGAAGAAGAAGAAGAAGAAGAAGAAGAAGAAGAAGAAGAAGAAGAAGAAGAAGAAGGAGGAGGAGGAGGAGGAGGAGGAGGAGGAGAAGGAGGAGACGGAGGAGACGGAAGAGACAAAGGAGTATGAGTAGGAGGAGAAGAAGAAGAAGAAGAAAATGGAGGTGATCGATAGAGAGAAGGATACGGAGAAATTGAAATTTCGGCAGCAAGATGACACATATTTTAAATTATGTACCGGTTTGTTTGAAATTTTACCAGTTTATATAATCCAATATGCCATTATTAAAAGTTATCATGTTCACGACCTGCGATCCATGAAAACAGTGTTATAAGACATGACATTTGATGTACAAGGTTCACCTTTACAATCTTTGTGACATCCTTGTGACACACCAACTTCTATTGACGCTCACAAAAATAATGAACCTTGTATGCAACTGTTTCATGTTATTCACTTGTGTGGAGTTGAGTAAGAACTGATATCACTGCGTTCAGGACATCCGCCATGCGCGCTCCTTCCCTTCGTTCAACAGCGAGCGAAGAGTCATACTACTAATCGTTCCCACCGCTATCTGATTGAAAGATCTCATTGTCTTCCCTCACAGTTTTGAAATTCTTTCAGACCAGAACCTCTGCCGATCGCTTGCAATATCATTCTTTCCACATATAATCAGATTGCTACTGGTACTATTGGGGTTGGAACTCTTCGCTGGCTTCTGAGGATGGGATCGGAGCGCTTATGGGAATGCCCCGAATGCTGTGATGTCGGTTCTTAAATCAATCAATCAATCTTTCCACATACGGGTTCTCAACCTGTTCCCCTGCCTTCTCCACCAGTTTCAGAAGAAGTTCGACCACCTCTCCGTTGTTCATTGGCAATCTATCACCAAGAGGTGCATTCCCTGCCAGTCTATCAACCTGCTCATTTCCCCGCACTCTCGCATTGTCAGGGCAAAATATCCATACAATTATCACAATCTGTGACCTCTGAAGCGAGGATAGTCATTCCACATGAAACATTAATTTCTCCACCGTACTAATCATACTCTTTTAGTCGATAATGAAAGCAATGTGTGTTGCAGTGATCTCCTCTAACCAACGAAATACGCTATTACTGCTCCCACCACCATTCTCATGCTGGAGGTCGTGGTCTCATATGCCAGACTTTCCTGTTTCAGGCATCGTCCGCTAGCCTTCGTGATGAAACCGCAACCATTACGTCTGTTTCTCACCACTGACCCATCGGTGTAGATCACTATGTCACTTTGATGTTATTTGATTACTGAGGTAAATTAGCTGCTAAGGCAAAGTAAAGAAGGTCCTGTTAAATAATAAAAATATACTTACCGACAGCATAGACCAGCCCACGCAAAATCTTTGTAACGTGACGAAGACTATAATGAACGCTTGTGACAGACCTGTGCCACTTGTTTCCTTGATCAGATCTTCTAGATTTCTCATGTTTCTGTAGAAGCTCGTCGGGCAATTTCTAACTTTGTCAAAGTTGCACTTTGTGAAATAGTTAGTTGGCACCTTCCTTCAACATCCTGCTGTGAAATATAGACAAGACAGTTTGGAATTAGCATATCGAATTGCAAAGAGTTCAGAGAAAAAAAGAATACGTGGAGGAAAAGAAGCAGGCACAACATGAAACACTAGATAACATATAATTGTGGAGATATTGTGCGTATGGTATGCCAGCAGAGGCTATTAAAACTAACGTAAACACTTCAGCTGAATGACTTCTTTGATGTCACTGCTGTGATATAATTTTTCACAAGTGTAACATCGCGGTAGATCCAATACGATTCAAAAGTTGACACCGCAGAGGATAATTTGTTCCTCGCAGCGATAGATCCTACTTTTTCATCGACCCATTGTGACGTCACCACCGGAACACAACTAACGAAATAAATACGGCATGCCGACAATGAAACGGTCTGTTTTTCACCAACCAACACACACGAGGCAGGAAGATCAGAGACAGATGCTGGAGTGAGAGCACCCTCCCAAACAAATAGTAAAATAAAACATAGTTTGATTACTAAGAGGAGGAAAGCCTCACCCAACAAAGACACCGCAATCAGACTCTGAAACCAATCGCCGAAGTATGTGGAAGTCATTCTTATAAATAAGGTAAATACCATATTTAATTTATTTCAAATCTTAGATAAGTTGTAAGTCCGTTTCCCAGAAGAAGAGTTGGTAAGTCGACTTGTTGAACACGTGTGGTGAATTCTTAAGAAGTTAATTATAATATAGTTAATTGTTATAGTTTATAGATAAACTATCCATTAAGAATAACCATAGTGAATTTTATTTTCTACCAAAGTAAACAACTTTGTTAATGTATAAAACATTAGACACATGTTATACATTTTATTTATTAAGCATGAAACTCAATCTACAATGAATTAGAGTAACTTAAGACTTAAGGAAACTCAGAATTCTTAGTACAGTGGTAAGTACATATGGTGCATGTACCCACACTGGTCAGAGGAAACTCATTTACATGTGCCAGCACTGATAGAGAAATTAGTGTAATGTGTATTTAGTCAGTAGATTTATTTTTGACATGGGCACATGGGTAAACAAATAGTTTTCTGGTATTTCATGAACACATGAGAACCAAATTGATTCTATAGGGATCATAATTTTGTGTATTGAGTAAAGCAACCCTGTGGTGAGTCAAGGGAATTTTCAATGTTGTAAACATATGGAATTAATGTTTGTGCCACACAATAATACTTAGTCAACCGGCATACTAGAATGGTTAAGATTCATAATGCCTGAATGTAGACTGAGGAGATCACATAAATTCATGAGACCATGTAGGGACCCCTATGTATTTTCATTATTGCTACACATGAGGAAGTATCCTTTGACAATCTCATAATTATGTCTAATGATCACATAAATTTATGTCATGTGTGATTCATTATCGTAAACAGATGTGAATGTATCATTTGTAAACCACCTCAGTATGAATGATTAATTATCAATCAGGAAATATTATAATTTCTGATGAGGGAGGAGGTTTAATTGTAATGTCATTCTTGTTGAATCTGTGAATGTATTCTGTGTAAAGCACCTACATAGGCATGATTGTCATTCCTACAGATAGGATGTGTATGATGAGTGATTGTGAAAGGAGATATTTCATTGTGATATCAATGATGGTAAACATTTTAAATTGTCATTGGGAAATCACATAAGTAATTACCCACATTATATTGCCAGTATGAAGGATGTGTGATGAATGATTCCTATATGATCACCCATAACAATATGAATGTGTGTATAGACTGAGAGCTTTGATCATCCATACATATGAATGATGTCTGAGATGAGTGAATTGACCCCCACATGCAAAGATGGATATGTTGCCTGATGCATGAGGTGTTTGAGTGAGTGAATGAAGTTGCAGGCTGAGAGAGAGAGAGGGAGTATAGACCAACAGTCAATCTCGGGATAGCTGGCAACTTGATGTGAAATGCCATGACTATCATCAGAGAAGTGGTTCGGCGTAACCCATAAACTAAATAATAATTTAGAACACTCCGGCGCATAACAACACTTTGTATAAAATATAATTCATGCTATAATCATCTAGTTTTGTGCGCTAAGCACGATACAACCATTATCATACATTACTTATACTACCAGCATCTGTGTTTGTATTTAAGCAAAATCCCACTTTGTATTTCATGTCACTACTGTTAACACATATGGTCTAGTGTAATGATAATAATGTACTACAAAGATTGATGATGATGACTGTAATGATTATGATAGTAATGATAATGATGTAATAATGATTATGATGATACTGTTAGAATGATGTAATGATTTCTAATGTCATAAGCGTGATAATAATGATAATGCTTGTAATTACAATGATATACGGAAACCATGATGATGTTGATGATGATAATAATAAATATTACATCCATGAGAATGGAAGAAAACTTCTCACTTGAAGGATTTAATGAAGAAGAATACACGTGAATGCTTTACAAGAATGATACCATAATGTGCTTATATTGTTTATAAGCAAATACTCACTGAAATGGGAACGGAATATGATCAGCGTTGCCAGTTGTGGGTTGTGCTCAATATTTAAATTTCAAATCCCGAAACAACCAAATAATCAATTTGATTATTGCTCACTGGATTTTAGGAGGTCTGGTGTTCCTTGCCAGTGAGAAGTCCTGATCGTTCGGGTCCACATCGATTGACGGACGGCAGTCGTGGCGATTGGGCAATCTTGAGCATAGCCTACGATGGGTAGTGTTGTGGTGTTCTGTTATGATAATGTGGCGTGTCCAGCGTGTGCCGCGTGGTTACACACCCGCTTCACACGCCAGTGATCCGGGGATTGTTTCCGGATCCGGTCAGAGATATGCACTACTGACGAGCTCAAACGAGAGCGAAACTCGAGTATAATGCTTCTATATTGACGTGGATAGGCCTTAGGTTCATACCGAAATATGATCATCGTTGCCGGTGGTGGGTTGTGCTCAATATTTAAATTTCAAATCCCGAAACAACCAAATAATCAACTTAATATATGAGACCCTTTTTCTTGAATAGAAAGAGATGAAGAAGAGAATTATCTAGGTACAGACTGGGATAGGAACCATAGTTGTCAATTCCAAATCAATCAAGGTATGACTTAACCGGTAGACCTGAGGACATACATATGTGAAGATGAAACTGCACATCTGCTAGTTTAACCTTGACC
This sequence comes from Cepaea hortensis, assembly GCA_963921405.1. NCBI lineage: Eukaryota > Metazoa > Mollusca > Gastropoda > Stylommatophora > Helicidae > Cepaea > Cepaea hortensis. Next base: position 65,438,263 of record OY992894.1, on the reverse strand, counting down.
ACCATATAATGGAAGATGGAATGGAGAGCAACTAATTGTGTTGTGGATAACTATTTGAGAGCACCAAGACTCTTTACCTTCCACTGTTTATTTTCCTAGGATTACAATTCTTTTAGGTATTTTCTTTGTGATTATCTTGAGAAACATATAGAACATTTCAGTTCTGATGTTCACATTGCTGATATTTTTAGACTTATGATGGATGCTAAAATTTCAGGTGGTGGTCATTATCCAGACCTGACTTTGTGAATGCAGCACTTTGTGAAAGTAGTTGTAGCAGCTTGAATGAATGCAGTAGCCACTTAACTGAGTGAGGCAGCTGAGATAGTGAGGCCAAATACTATTCCACAGCAACTTCCTGCCAATTTTCACCACCCTTCCAGGACAGGTGTTAAATATCCTTTTTCCTAGGTATAGGTGGAAGAAACACAGTGAGCCAAAAGATTAAATAAAACCGGGGAAAAAATAAAAGAACTCTCCAGAATATTCTACACTGACTGAATGCTACCGAGATCCAAGAACTGGATGGGAAACCAACCAGGGTGTACCTAGTTTCTTTCCACAGATTAGGCCAGCAGTAGAGGCCCAATATTTATAATTAAGAACGGATGCAACTCTGAGGACCATGTATGATACAGTGGCACAGCCAGGAGATAGATACTTAGTTAAGAGACTAATATGCCCATAATATTGTAATTGTACTTTATTGCTTGTTTATTGCTTGTCTTTTTCTTTGTGAAAAAGAACTGCAAAAAATCAGAAATAAATATCATAATGGGTGATTTCAACGCAAAAATAGGACAGCAAGGCGATGGATGCAGTGTAGGCAACCATGGTTTGGGAGAGAGAAATGAAAGAGGATACAGACTTGTGGAATGGGCACAAGAACAAGAAATGGTTGTAGGAAACACCTGGTTTAAACAGCACCCTAGAAGATTATGGACATGGAGGAGTCCAGACAGCAGGATTAAAAACCAGATAGATTACATCCTGATTAGCAAAAGGTTTCGAAATGCGTTAACAGTAGTAAAAACAGTTCCAAATGCAGACTGTTACAATGATCACAGATTAATTACAGGCACATTGAGGGTAAAGTTAAAGAAAGTCAAGTATACAGCAGGAAACCCTAAATATGACTTGTGCAAATTGAAAACTGACAAAGAAATATAAGATAATTTTAACATAGAAGTAAAGAACAAATTTGATATATTGTCTGATCTAGAGATCCTATTTCAAGATGTAGATGATCAATGGGAAATGATGAAGAATTCAATCAGTTGTGCAGCAGAAAAAAATATTCCAAAAGTAAAGAAAGTGGGCCGTAAGACATGGATGACTGAAGAAATTTTACAACTAATGGAAACAAGAAGACAGAACAAACATAATCCTGCCAAATATGAAGAAATTCACAGAAAAGTCAGAACCTTATGTAAGGAGGCAAAAGAAACATGGCTTGAGAAAAATTTCAGAGAAATTGAAAAACAACACAACAGTAACAATGCGAAACTAATGCACAAAAGAATTCAGGAGCTTACTAATCAAAGAACACGTACATCAGCAGGCTGCCTAAAGACAAAAGATGGAAGAGTCATAATAGAAAAAGATCAGATCTTACATGAATGGTCAGATTACGTGAAAAACCTTTATGACGATAACAGAGACGAACAGTATAATGTTAAAAATAATAATGAAGGACCAGCAATTTTGAAGATGGAGGTTCAGAATGCTCTTAACCACATGAAATCTGGCAAGACCCCCGGTTCAGACAGCGTCACAACAGAAATGATTAATGCTTTAGAAGAATATGGAATAGATAAAGTTACCAGTCTGCTTAATACAATATATGATACTGGAAATATACCTCAGGAGTTATGTAATCCTGTATTTATTGCAATCCCAAAGAAATCGGGAGCCTTGGAATGTGATCAACATCGAACAATTAGTATAATGAGTCACATCACAAAGATTTTGCTAAGAATTATCATGCAAAGAGTTAGGAGGAAAATACAACCTGAAATAGGAGAAGAACAATGTGGGTTTGTGGAAGGCAAGGGTACAGTAAATGCTGTGCATATACTGAGAACCATAATCGAACGTTCTATGGAAGTAAACAAAGATCTACACCTTTGCTTTATTGACTACACTAAGGCTTTTGATAAAGTGAGACATGTCAACATGATAAGGATGCTTGAAGATCTACAAATTGATGGAAAAGATCTTAGACTTGTAAAAAACATATATTGGAAACAACAAGCTGCCATAAGAGTTGATAATGAAGTAAGCCAATATCAGCCTATTAAAAGGGGTGTGAGACAGGGATGTGTAATGTCTCCAGATCTATTTTCCCTGTACAGTGAAAGTATTTTCAGAAATATTGAAGATATGGAAGGAATCAACATTGGGGGACGATGCATCAATAACATTAGATATGCAGATGATACAGTCTTGATTGCAGACAATGAACAGGACCTGCAAAATTTAGTAGATGCGATTGTTACACACAGTGAACAACTAGGGTTATAATTAAATTGTAAAAAGACACAGATTATGGTCGTCACTAGGAAGGACGTAATACCACAATGTAATATACAAGTAAATGGGAATATTCTTCAACAAGTGAGTAGGTACAATTATCTCGGAACAGTAATAACATCTGATGGGAGATGCCTTGAAGAGATTATAACAAGAATCGCCAAGGCAAAAGTAGCCTTTAGCAAGATGAAAAACATATTGACCAATAAAAAGATGTCAATTGAAACGAGAAAAAGAGTGTTGAGATGCTACATAGAACCTGTACTTTTATATGGATGTGAAGCGTGGACAATGAGCAGTCAGGCTGAAAAACATCTGATGGCTGTAGAGATGTGGTTTCTGAGGAAAATGCAAAGAATACCATGGACAGCCAGAAAGACCAATGAACAAGTCCTTCAAGAAACAAATGAAGATCGTAAATTGATTAGAGAAATTAGACGTAGACAGTCAAAATTCTTTGGGCATGTTATGAGAAGAAATGGATTGGAGAATTTGGTGACAACTGGTAAGATCGAGGGGAACAGACCAAGGGGAAGACCTAGAAGCAAGTACCTGGATGGCTTGGCCTTGTGGCATGGTCGAGACAGAAACACGGAGCTGATCCATGACTCTGGTGATCGAGTGAGATGGCAGAACATGATCGCCCACGCTTACCGGCATGGCACATGATGGATGGATGGCTTGTTGTATGTTATTATATGTATAAGCTACAAATCCATTAATATGTATATTAAATGATGAAAATTTCGAGTAATTTTCTCTTTTGAGAGTTCTTTTGTCATAGTAAAATTGTTGTAAGCAATTACCCTAGATTAATTATTTAGTTGGTAGAGGAGAGGCAAGGAACCACCCCTAAGGACATTTGGGATACTCAGTAAAAATTTCATTGTTTTCCTTGAAGTATTCCTTGGTTCTCCAAAACTCTATTTAATAGTCTCAAATCATTGAGCCAGTAACCGCTAAATTAATTTTAACGGGCAGGATCACAATGAGAAAGAGGAACTCTGGAACCTTGATCTCTTTGGGGTTGAGCCATCAACTATTTATCCGACAACTGCCCTCCTGTTTCACACACGAAATCAAATGCAGGATGAACTAACTACATTGAATGGGAGGTTATTACAATTAGGTTTCAAATTTATAGGGACAAGACAAAGATAATAAGAATAAATTAAGTAAATGATAACCTGATCTCCTTTTGTGAAACCTTACTCAAAGAGACGGAATCATACATCTATTAAGGTATCGATGTCAACAGGCAGGGTGCATCACAAAACGATCACAGAGTAAGAATAAGGAAGGCGAGAGGGGCTATTGTAACGATAAGACATTTGTGGAAGTCAAGGAAAATTAAACTAGACACCGAACCTAGAATATTCAATATTAATGCCATATCAGTACTACAATATGGATAATGAAACATGGATAAAATTTGTTGGAACTGCGATAAAGCTGCGTAAATGCAAACAATATAAAATAACACAAAGTAATGCAGTTTTACAGAACATAATTACCAAACATAAAGGACATTGTGGTGGCTAGCCTTCATCAGCAAACTTCAGACAGACACAAAACACAACATATAGTTAAGAAAAAGACCCTCCGGTGACTACATTAAGGCATAAGGGCGGAGTGGAAAGAATGAAAAAATCAAAAATAAGAGCAATAAAAGGAAAATGAAAATTTGAAAAAAAAAATATTGTTACATATATCAAAATCCTAAGCTTTAATATTAACACAGATGTCACCTTAATCCTCTTTTATACAGAACTGTTGGTGTCTGTGGGTCATGGGGACCGGAGTAGGGGATGATACCGGTGTAGTGGGTGGTAACAGTTCAGCGAGAATCTCAGGTAAATGAGTGGAAGTCCTACATGAGAAAAGGAGCAGTGAATGGGTTGGCCATAGTGGACGAATATTAAAGAAAATTATGTATGCACCTAAGTATGATGGTGATGCTAACAAAACTGATATTATGTGCTCCTTTATGTGTATAGGAGCAGAGCCCTAAAGTATGGGTGGACTGATATGCGTGAGCGCACTTACATACATTTTACACATCAACAGTCATACATCATTATACATACACATGTGCATGGTATATATGAGAAATGGGAGAGAGAGAGAGAGAGAGAGAGAGAGAGAGAGAGAGAGAGAGAGAGAGAGAGAGAGAGAGAGCAGCAGCAGCAGTCGGGCGAACATTCTGTGCTGCAACTCCAGTTATCAGGTACAGAACCCCACCGATCCCCTCCCCAGTAGTAAAAGAACCTGTAGCTTTGTACGCCAAATCGAATTGTATTTACCAATTTACATGCAGATGCGAGGCCATCTACATCGGCAGAACAGAGCGACAGTTACATAACAGGGTTTTGGAACACATTCCAGACTGGATCGACAAGATAATACACACAGACGATGTTAGCCGAGGTAGGCCGACACACCGGAACAGTACCGCTTCATCGGTCGCAAGACATGTGCTCGAGAGTGGTTATGTGGTTGAGAGAGACAGTGCCTTCCGTGTGTTGTTCGACACACAAAGTTAAAATTTGCAGAAGCTTTATTGATCAACCTACGTAAACCGACCTTGTGCAAGCAGAAAGACATGTCAGTCAGTGTGACATGGTGAATCAGTCATCCACATTCTCAGTTCACCACATCCTTCTCAATACTTTCAAGCTTGAACGGAGACCATCTTGATAGCGGAGATATTAATAGAATCGAACCTTCTAGAACTTGGAAGGGAAAGGAAAAGGCGCATGCCCGTCTTTTGATTGGCTAACACTTGGGCGAGTAACGCTGTCTTTTAGGCCAAATTCAAAATCTAGTAGTCGAAGCTAGAATTCCACCCGGAGCAGTCGCTATCTGTGATGTGATGCGCCCTAAGATAATATAATATTGTTCTCTAAACAACAGGTATCACTTTAAAACATATTTAAATGTTTTGGTTATGCCTAGTGAGCGAAAGAGAAGAATATAAGAGTATTTTTATGAGAAAATGTGAAAGTGAAACCCGAGACTTGCCATTATTTTCCTTGGGACAGTAGCAGCAGTACTATCCAGGAACTATTTACCTCAACTCATCAATAGTTGTGGTGTACCAAGGAGAAAGTAATCCCATTTTACTTGTTCATTCCATGGAATTTGGAATAAATTCAAACTTACAAGCAGGAACCAGAATCCTGTATTTTATCCTCATTCATAGAAACGTTTTGGGAGAGACAAGCGTCGTAGAATAATGCTGTATAGTGGAGTTATCTTTCTACTGACTGGATGGTATGCAGACTGTTATGTGGTGTTTAACCCCAGTCGCCAACTTCTCGGCCAGTCTACTCACCATTGAGAAGCCATGATTATCTGTTCATAGACTGTTCACAGGAGTGATTAGACTCATAAGGGAACCTTCATGGGAAAGCTGCAACCTGGGACCTTCCCAACACCACTTCAGGTGATAACTGGATGTTTACGGACCAGAATGGCAGTGTATCCCTATGTCTGCCCCATACTAGAGGGTCTACCAGTGTCTTACTCTCAGTGACAATTGAAAGGATAATGCATGATGTACCTCTGTTGTTTGCAGGAGGAGTTGATAGATTAGATGTGTGATGGAGGAGAGTTGTATTGTTTAGATTGGTGGTCTGTTGGTGGGTTTTGAAGGTGTAGCATCCAGTACTTCTCATCAAATGATTTACAATGCATGATACTTTGTAATTTAAGTGCTAATGTAATCAAGATGGAGCCTGGTCCTCCCTCGACCCCTACAGTTCATTAATAAAAACCTAATTGTGTTGAGAACAGTTTTGAGAGACATGTCCCTCTAACGTCCTGGTCAGCTGGTGTGAAGTACATTATTATGTAAATGTCCTGTCCAGCTATTGTCAAGTACAATTCCTGGTGCATGTCTTGTTCAACTGTTGTTGATGTCAGTGATATGTGAATGTTCTGTAGAAATGTTGTCCAGTATATCTCATGATGTATGTCTTGTTCAGTTGTTGGTGTAAACATTTCCATGTGAATGTATGTCCAACTTTTGTCAAGAACCTGTCATGTAGATGTCTTGTTCAACCGGTGTTAAGTAAAGTTATTGTTGATGTTCATGTTCACTATGGTTGAGTCCTAATGTCTAATGGTACAACTGACATATGTCACTTTGACACAACAAAATTAAGGGGAGATCTAATGTGGCGGACTGAAAGCACACTGACAACAGTACGGTGAGAGAACTAATTCCTCGGTTGTACAGGGGCGAATAGTCCAGATCTCCTTATGGCCTTGAGGAGACCTTTTCTTTCTTTTATAAATTTTCTATGTAGATACTTGGGCTTAGATCTAGGATTCTCACAGTGGGGGTTCTGAGCCAGGAAAATTGGTTCCTCTAAAGGGCTAAGCGGGAATGATTTATCTATCTCATTTGAGATGCCTCTAGACAAAAACTTGCCAAATCATACCCTTTATCTTGTCTGTCTATTATACAAAATATATTTACAGAGACCACTTCTAATTGGGTCCTCTGTCTTCTCCTAACAATGCCACTGTCAGTTTAAAATTACCGTGGTAGACAATCGACATTACTGTGCGAACATGTGTATATTTCAGCTTGAAGTATTTATCTAGTTAATTCACTCTATGTTGTGTGACTTCTGCAGTATGTACCTGACGAGATGCAGCGAAATATGACAGGCAATAAATCGTGCAATCTATTGTTTGTGTCTTCATTATTCAAATTCACCACAGGAAAGCATTGTTTTGAATCTTATTTACCTTATTTCATAAGGAGCAGTATGAGTGAAGCCGCGTATGTGTAGATCTTCCTATTCCGCATACCCCATGTGGCAGATCGCAGGTACTATACCAACCCCTCTCTTCCCCGTCTCTCTCTCTCTCTCTCTCTCTCTCTCTCTCTCTCTCTCTCTCTCTCTCTCTCTCTCTCATTTCCCATGTATAACATACACATGTGTATGTATACTATTGTATGAATGTTTGTTGATGTGTGAGGTGTATGTATGTATGTGCGCTCACACGTATCAGTTCACCCAGACCTTACGACTCTCTTCCTATACATATAAACGAGCACATAATATCAGTTTTATCAGTATCACCATCATACCACGGTAAGTTAATAAGTAAGTCACAAATGGCTGTAGAAAAATAAGTAACTACGATAGCAACTTGAAACCAGTTTATTTTTATACATACATACATTGTTTTCTAAACCACGTTTTCACTTCACATTCAACTTCGGCGTCACTCACGAAATGTCTCTCGCCAAGGTGAGTTTTCAGTGGACTTAGCCCCTATCGATTTAAAGCGGTGCATAGCTGGGTAGAAGAAGTTACGAGGGGGAGTCGATAAGTAAGTCACGCAGTTCTGTGCGGTGGCAGATAAATGAAAATAGAGCACGCAGTTCTATGAAGCCGGTTTGGGAGGACTGATATAACGATGGGATAAGTGCATCAATGTTGGTGGAAATTATGTTGAGAAATAAAGGGACAATGTGTGTATAAAAATAATCTGGTTTCAGATTATCATAGTTAGTTATTTTTCTACAGGCATTTGTGACTTACTTGTTAACTTACCCTCGTACTTAGGTGCACACATCATTGCTCTTTAATATTTGTCCACTATGGCCAGCCCATTCACTGCTCCTTTTCTCATGCGCCACTTCCACTCATTTACCTGGGGTACTCACTGAACTGTTACCACCCACTACCCCGGTATCATCTTCTACCCCGGTTTCCATGACCCACAGACTCCCACGCTGTGTATAACAGAGGATAAAGGTGACACTCGTGTTAGTATTACAGCCTAGGATTCTGAGATAAGTTCTTCTTCAGATATTCATTTTCTCTTCATTGCTCTCATTTTTTCATCTTTTTATTCTTCTCATCCCGTACTTATGCCTTAATGTAGTAACCGGAGGGTCTTTTCCGTGACTATATGTTATATTTTGTGTATGTATTTGTTTGCTAATTAAGGCTAGTCGCTGCAACGTCCTGTGTGTTTCGAAATTCTGTTTTGTAAAGCTGCATTACTTTGTCTTATTTTATATTGTTTGGATCAGAAACATGGATAACAACGAAACACATTACACATACACTCGGTCCATCATGTGCCACGCCGAAAAGCGTGGACAGCATGATTCGCCATTTCACTCGACCAGCTCAGTGTTCTTGTCTCGACCATACCACGTGGCCAAGCCATCCGGGCATTTACTTCTCTGTCTTCACCTTATTCTCTTCCCCTCAATCTTGCCAGTTGTCAACAAGTTCTCCAATTTATTTCTTCTCATAACATGCCCAAATAATTTTGACTGTCTACGTCGAATTCTCTAATCCAGCGATTCTCAACCTTTTTTGGCCCGTGCCCCCCCCCCCCCTTTCACCATATTTTCAGAACGTCACTCCCCCCACCCTTTCGTATTTCCTACCTAAAAATCCCTCACCCCCGCCCCTACACAGTATACGTAATAACGGAAGCTAAATTTAATAGCACATACTAAAACACTAGACGTCCACATAAAATGTGATTTGTGGATCTACTTACTTTATAAAATGAATTTTAGAATTGTGAGACGTACAGAACCGTAAAGTATGAAGGGAAAAACAATATCAAGTAATCGGTTCTTGAAATAATCTTAATTCCTCCCCTGGAAACCCTAAAATTCCCCCCTGTGGGGGGGGGGGGGGGGAAGGGAGAATTCCCCACCTGTTGAGAACCACTGCTCTAATCAGTTTACAATTTTCATTTTTCTTGTAGGACTTGTTCATTCGTTTTTCTGCCTGTCCATGGTATTCTTTGCATTTTCCTCAGAAACCACATTTCCACAGCCATCAGATATTTCTTCAGCTTGTTTGCTCATTGTCCAAGCTTCACATCCATACAAAAATGCATGTTCTATGTAGCATCTCAACACACTTTTTCTCATTGCAATTGACATCTTTTTATTGGTCAGCAGTATGTTTTTTCATCTTGCATATCTTCGCCATGACAAATCTTTTTCTAATCTCTTCAGGGCGTCTCCCATTAGATGTGATGACTGTTCCGAGATAACTGTACCAATTCACTACAAACCTGTGAATGTGCAAATATAGAAGAAATAAAATGGTATAACAGTATCAGCAATGTAGAGCTCATGACGAGAACTGAACAAATACCAGTGAATCAAGAGTAACAATATCAGAAATGTAGAGCTCATGTCCAGAACTGAACAAATACCAGTGAATCAAGAGTAACAATATCAGCAATGTAGAGCTCATGTCCAGAACTGAACAAATACCAGTGAATCAAGAGTAACAATATCAGCAATGTAGAGCCATGACGGGAACTGGACAAATACCAGTGAATCAAGAGTAGCAATATCAGAAATGTAGAGCTCATGTCGAGAACTGAACAAATACCAGTGAATCAAGAGTAACAATATCAGCAATGTAGAGCTCATGTCGAGAACTGAACAAATACCAGTGAATCAAGAGTAACAATATCAGCAATGTAGAGCTCATGTCGAGAACTGAACAAATACCAGTGAATCAAGATTAACAATATCGGCAATGTAGAGCCATGACGGGAACTGGACAAATATCAGTGAATCAAGATTAACAATATCGGCAATGTAGAGCCATGAAGGGAACTGGACAAATACCAGTGAATCAAGATTAACAATATCGGCAATGTAGAGCCATGACGGGAACTGGACAAATACCAGTGAATCAAGATTAACAATATCGGCAATGTAGAGCCTATGACGGGAACTGGACAAATACCAGTGAATCAATATTAACATTATCGGCAATGTAGAGCCATGACGGGAACTGGACAAATACCAGTGAATCAAGATTAACAATATCGGCAATGTAGAGCCATGACGGGAACTGGACAAATACCAGTGAATCAAGATTAACAATATCAGCAATGTAGAGCCATGACGGGAACTGGACAAATACCAGTGAATCAAGAGTAACAATATCGGCAATGTAGAGCCATGACGGGAACTGGACAAATACCAGTGAATCAAGAGTAACAATATCAGCAATGTAGAGCTCATGTCGAGAACTGAACAAATACCAGTGAATCAAGAGTAACAATATCAGCAATGTAGAGCTCATGTCGAGAACTGAACAAATACCAGTGAATCAAGAGTAACAATATCAGCAATGTAGAGCTCATGTCGAGAACTGAACAAATACCAGTGAATCAAAAGTAACAATAACAGCAATGTAGAGCTCATGACGGGAACTGGACAAATACCAGTGAATCAAGAGTAACAATATCAGCAATGTAGAGCTCATGACGAGAACTGAACAAATACCAGTGAATCAAGAGTAACAATATCAGCAATGTAGAGCCATGACGAGAACTGAACAAATACCAGTGAATCAAGAGTAACAATATCAGCAATGTAGAGCTCATGACGAGAACTGAACAAATACCAGTGAATCAAGAGTAACAATATCAGAAATTTAGAGCTCATGTCGAGAACTGAACAAATACCAGTGAATCAAGAGTAACAATATCAGAAATGTAGAGCTCATGTCGAGAGCTGAACAAATACCAGTGAATTAAGAGTAACAATATCAGCAATGTTGAGCTCATGACGAGAACTGGACAAATACCAGTGAATCAAGATTAACAATATCAGCAATGTAGGTCTCATGTCGAGAACTGGACAAATACCAGTGAATCAAGATTAACAATGTCGGCAATGTAGAGCTCATGACGGGAACTGGACAAATACCAGTGAATCAAGAGTAACAATATCAGCAATGTAGAGCTCATGTCGAGAACTGGACAAATACCAGTGAATCAAGATTAACAATATCAGCAATGTAGAGCCCATGACGGGAACTGGACAAATACCAGTGAATCAAGAGGTAAAGAAAAGACGCTGACACCGGATAGGACAAATACAGAAGGAACCTGATAATATTATAACAAGCAAGGCCGTTGTTTGGAATCCACAAAGGAAAATAAATAGAGGAAGACCTAAAGCACACGGAGAAGAAGAAGAAACAAAAATGAATAATATTGGGATCACATAGACGGAGCTGCTTGGGCTAGCTAAGACTAGGAGGGCTTGGAGCTAGAGGGCATGGGTCACGAACAGGGCGGTTCACTTGACATGTAAGTAGCATTTTCATAGAAGATGACTAGATCTGACACAGAAATATAAAAACATGATGCCAAACATCAAAATTAAGGACTCACCAACACTACTTCTCTTGTACACTGCTCTTATTGTAATGTCTGTTTAGGTTCTTTTTATGATAAAGTTATCGAGATTTGGAAAAATATATACATTTATAAGTGAAAGTATATCCAAACAGCAATCTGAGGGAACAGACATGAGCACAGTCTGCATAAGAAAGGCTGCTAAAGTCAGAGTTAGCAAGACAGAAGTCGCGCCAGACAGCATGGTACCATGCCACCAGACACAGGACAATAGTTGGCAGTAGATAACACTCCGTGTTAGTAAAGAAAATGTTGTACACGTAACATTTTGAGGTATCCGCCGACAACATGTGTACAATAGCAGAGCAAATACTCACAGTGCGGATTTTACATTGTAGCCTCTGTCCAACTGGCTGTAATCACGCGTCTACTTGACAAATTACATCAGGTAACTGGCATATACTCCCAGCAACCTAAGACTAGACTATCTTACAGTTCTATACAAGCAACCTTTGACCTAGACATATATCATTATTAACCTAATGACACAGCTATACAACAGCAATCTTTGATATAAATATGGCCATGGCAGTATTGTGTGGCAACAAAACTTTCTGTAAACCGTATAATATAAAAATACCATAATTCTTCACAGATATGCATCGGCACGTATATGGAGGCTTGTCGGTTAGTTTCTACATCTTGAACATTAACATGGTAGTAGAGGACAGAGCTCCCAGACTTGCACACGGTGGCACGCTTAATCCATGACATATTTATGAAGATTGACCTTTTCCGCAACAATGCCAAATTTCAAAACAATGTTTTCCTATAGTGAATTTAAATGACAAAGACACAAACAATAGATTGTACGATTTATTGCCTGGCATATTTCGCTAAGTGTCGTCAGATACATACTGCAGAAATCACACAACATAAACTAAAGTAATTAGATGAATCCTTCAAGCTGAAATATACAACCGACATATTCACACAGTAATTTGAATTGTCCACCACGGTAATCTTAAACTGACTACCATGTCTTTCTGTTTCCACAAAGTTGGTTTCTGTAAATGAATGGTGATTGCTTCTGGCAGCTTAAACATACGACCATTTTGTATGTTAAACAACACGCGAATGCTACAATTTATTTTTTCATCACAAAATTCCTATCAAATAGTGCCATTTAAAATGTAGCAAATACAACATGTGGACAGCATCGATTGTAGTTGTTACTTAAATCAGAACAATGTGACAAGATTGTGTAGTGAAGTGCAGGTGTTGGGAAGTTTTCAGGAAGATTTTCTTCATGTTCCAATGATCTTAATTACAGCAAGAGGATTAATTGTGCCAAGTTTTATCTCATCTAGCTCGGTCTCTCTCCCAAGAACATCTAACCGGTTGACGAAAGCGTCGCACAGCTCGCACATATTACGAACTCCGTAGCTCCGGAGACGACCCCGAAACAACTGCACTCAAGAATCGAATGGTGGAGTCGGAAAGCGAACCGATGATCTTCGGATCACGACGCAGGCGGCATAATCACGTCTACATTGAGACCTCCCCTAACCCACCCACCCCATCTCCTTCCCCCCCCCTTTCCCTAATGTTTAATTAGACTTAACATATACCATCTATTATATGAGTACGTTTAAGTGAAGCTTTGGAAACCGTTAAACCATTCTCTAATACACGTGTGGCTATAGTCGTCACCGCATGTTGTCTATACCTGTCCGAGTGCAGACAGAATTATATATTTTAATTTTAGAATGGCATGCAGACCTGCTGACTTTATAAACACGGCCTATGCAACGACAATTTTCCCTAAGCTTTATGCTGTGGAACAAATCGGCATCAACCCACAACCTTGGTAACACAGTTTGGATATAAAGAGACATTTTAAGATGACTTTTAGTTATAAGGCATGGATGGGAAAATAGTTTAATAAAGTATGGAAAGACCGGCTCAGAAATAAACTATTTGGATTATGATCCTGGATTAGTCACTATCTAACGAGCAGAACAACAAAAGCACAAATACATAGTCAGACAAGCATTAAGGAAGATATTGAGTAGTTTGCTCAATATTTTTTTTTAGCATATCCTTTGCAGGACATCACTGTCAACATCAGCATCTTTCAGCTGATTGTTCATTTATTGGAAAGATTACGCTCAGTAGTTTGCCATTGCTTTCTGAGCGACCGGCTCACATACCCCGTAAGTTACCGACGCGGAGAGAACCGCTACCAGTTCTTACACACATCACGTTACTGACTAGAGTATACGGGATTACAGAGAAAGTCGTGTAACCACTAAACCAGGGAGACAGGCGTGCTCAATATACGTGGGGGAAATAATTAAGTAACAACATTTTATTATCAAGTGCATGGAAAAGTATGGACACTGTCCATTCTTTTTTCAGAACCCAAACTGACAATTGTTACCAGAGGAACGCCTAGTAACAGCAGGGTGGCAAGATGGTCCCTTCTTCTGCAGGACTATAGCTATGAGGTTAACCACATAAAAGGTTCACAAAACTGTCTTGCAGACCTTTTGTCGAGATGTCCATACAACGAACCTAATACCCAGTCGACACCAGAGCACAGTGCAGAGGGTGTATAAAACTGCAACGTAGATAGTGCTCAGTACTACAGCCAATTGTGACAATGTGTCAGTAACGCTGTGTACACCATTGTGATGGGGAAGATTGTATCTCCCAATGTATATAACTTATGTACATATTGTGATTCTTATCATGCGAATGAATGCGTATATAATTGTGAGATATGTGAAAGAATGAAATCAGTATTATGTAAACTAATGTGTTGTATAACTGTGAGATATGAGAAAGAATGTAATTATTATTGTAAATACATAAATATTTTAACAACCAGACACTACGGAGAAGTGTCACGGGACAACACTAGAGGATCCAAGAAGTTACCAAGCCACTAAAACGTGAGGTAATCCTAAAGTATCCAGACCGAGGTGCCCAAGACGTTTTAACAAGGTACGAAAGATGACTGCGACAGTACAATCCGAGCAGAAGACGGAAGAGATGATCCAACAGCTGATAGTAACAACTACTACTCCGTTTATAGAAGATCCATCCAGAACGGACCAGCTTTGTTTGAATGACATCACAACACATGTAATAGTACAGCTGTATACTTCCGAGTTTTTGCATATTATTAAAAGTATATAAATGTATGACGTTGTATTAAAATGTGATTTAAAATATTCCCATATACGGAATTGTATATGTTGATTTGTATAGGATTTAATCTCAGCATCGTAACTTGATTGCTTCTTTACAAACGTGACTTTTTGTGCACATTTGTCAATAAGGATCAAATGACACTAAGAAATGAGTTTGCAATTGTAATGTATGTCTTGTAAACGACGATAAATTATTGTTCCTAAATTTTCTGTATAATAACCAGGGGACATTATTCTAAATTGTTGGTGATATGTAAATATGTATTGTAACCATTAACATGTGTGCTTGATAAATAACATGTCAATGTAACATCGTTTAGATATGGACAGTATATTGCCAAAACTGTTGACCTTCATTAGAAACTCTAAACAGAGGTCTGATGGAGGAGTCATCTCAGAGGGAGATGCTCACGGCTTGACCTGATTATTTTAGTATTTTTGTTCTTGGTTGTGAGGTAGGACCCAGTTTAGCCGATACCTACCGGACTAGCTGGGTCACAGCGAGGTAATGCCCATTAAATAGATTGTACTTGACTGTTGTACTTCATAGTGCAACATAAGTGGTGTATACATATTGTTGACTATTCACCTGTATATATTTATGATAATTGTTAATGTATAATGTTCGACTTTGACATGTTGAAGAACACCTAGAGATATATTATACATGTAAGGAAATCCTTTCATGGAAAAGGGGTGTGGAGAGTGTCAAGGTCTCACATCCGAGGTTGCGACGCGTTGTCTGTACCAACGCCAGACACCATAACAACACGCAACCCTGAGTAATGTTAGACACGGCAGAGAGAACGCGGCGTCTTTGCCGACGCCTGGATAAGCAGCCACGCACAGCAATTGAGTTCACCCCGTGAACCGTGCAGGGGACACCAGCTGACGTGTGCGTGTAAGCGTGTAGGACGCCAGAACTGGCAGACGGGCTGAGATCGTTGAAAGGACAGGTCGCAAGGGAATGCGAGTTGAGTTTGAATCTGACTTGAGAGCTAGCCTGTACGACAGTGGAAGACTGAGTCGAATGCTTGTATAGTTTAACTGTAAGTGAGATGTTTATTGCTTGCATGTATTATTATGTATTGTAGTGATCTTGTTCATGTTGAAATGATTGCTATAGATTGTCAGTGCGCGATGTTTGTGCGATAATTAATGCAACGCGTCAATAAAGCGTGTGAATAATACTTTCGGATATTCACTTCGTGTGATTTGATAGTTTGATATTACTTCACACTTGCCAGAAAACGAGCTACTTGTCTTGTGTTATGCAAGACTCTGACAATCAAGTGCATGGAAAAGTATGGACACTGTCCATTCTTTTTTCAGAACCCAAACTGGCACTTACACAATATCTCAGGTAGGGGTCGTGAGGGTCGAGCTGTTTACTCTTGCGCTATCATCATCATCTAATGCCTTGCCTGCTTGCATGGGCTATCATGTCGCTCCAAAAATTGCGATCTCAAATGGCGTAGAGTAATTCATGTGTTGACACAATTCCGTACCATGACACAAGACTGACAAAAATTTTCCCACGCCGTTGTCTTCCATCTTTCTGTCCACAAATCTTTCCGGTTGTCACAACATGTTCCAGTTTGTGTCTTCTCATAATGTGGCCAAAAATAATGACTGCCTTGTTCTGGTGTTTGTGATAAGTTGTCTTTGCGACTTAGCTTCCCTCAAAATTTCCAGACTGCTCCATCTAGCTGTCCAATTAATTTTCAGCATTCTTCTATAAAACATCTCCAAAGCTGCCATGGCTTTTTTCGCCCTTTTTTTAAAAAACCAATTGTCACGTTTAAAGAAATTATATTTACAATCATGCGCAATACTGATTACAACATTTATATCCTACTATCGATTTGCACCGTGAAAGAACAAAGCCACGTTATTAGTTATTTTGTTTTTTTTTTTCTAAAGAAGAATGATGGTTCTGTATGGAGACAGCTGTTTGCGTCACGGGACAGTGTCTGAATGGGTAGGAACATTTCAAAATGGAAGACAAAACTGACGAACCGCGTAGAGTCCTGCAAGCGTCATGATGGACATTGTTTGAGATATCAAGGGCGCTATATTGGTGCATTTCCTTGAAATGTGGGGACATTTCAACTCGTGCTCGATACTGTGACATGCTAGTGACCAAATTGAAACCGGCGATACTATCAAAACGAAGGGGACTTCTTTCAACAGGAGTGGTGTTGCTGCACGACAACGCCAGCCCTTATACGACTGAACATAGAGTAAATACACCCCGTGCTTTGAAATTTGAGGGATTGAAACATCAAGGATAGAGTCCAGACTTTGCGTCATTGGACTTTCACCACTTTGGATCCTTAAAAGAACATTTTCGGGATGAGAGGTTTGCAGATGAAGACCACATATTGGAAGCGATGCAAAATTAGTTATAGGCCATACCCAAGAACTGTTACCTAGAGAGCATCAGCAAACTCGTGAACAGGTGGACCAAGAGTATTGCCAGGCGGGATTGGGAGGGGGTGGCAATGTTGATAAATAACAAATCTCTGGTTCGCACTGTTTTAAAAATGCTGTTTGTAAAATTCCTGTTATTTAATCACTTTCTCTCATATACGTATAAACTATATTACTGAGAAAATAACGTCCATAACACACTGTATGCAGATAACGGTACGGGCTAAAACAAATTTATAGCTCCTACGAGTATTTGTATACTTATGCAAAGCTGCTTGCTATATCTTGAAAAGTGATCTAACAATTGATTGCTGAAAATGAATCAACAGAGCACTTAACGCGCAAAGCATACAAACAAGAGCGAGTAAAACTAGAATTGCATGGACAAGAAATCCTACACACATAGGTACCACACTGGAGCCACTTCTGACACGAAGAACACAAGTAACCATAATTTTGGTTGGACAGAGCTAATGAAACCATACTCATCATCATGTACCTTGCCGATAAGCATGGACGGTCATGTTTCACAATCGCACACGATCACTAGAGTCGTGGATCAGTTCTGCGATCTCGTGTCTACCATACCACGCTGCCAAGCTGTCCAGATATTAACTTCTCTGCCTTCCCCTTGATCTTTTTCTCTCAATCTTGCCAGTTGTTACTAAGTTGACTAGTTTATGTTTTTCCCATAACGTGCCCAAAACAAATATAGAATATCTACGTCTAACTTGTCTAAACAGTTGACGGGTTTCATGTATTTCTTGTTGAATTTGTTCACTGGTTTTTCTGTCTGTCCATGGGGTATTCTTTGCGCGCGCGCGCACACACACAAGCGCGCACCAGTGGCGTGCAGAGGGGGGTGCGGGGGTTGCGACGGCCCCGGGCATCAAAGAACCTCTGCACGCCACTGGCACACACGCACACATACACACACACCCACACCCACCCACACATATATATATGGCGGCCATGTTTTGCCATCTTACTCGATCACCAGAGTCGTGTTGCAGGTCAGCATGGTCGAATGGGTAAGAACGCATGTTCTTAAACATCTGGTGTGCTGATGCAGAGGTTAGAGGTTCGACCCCTACACCTGACAGCTAGACTAAAATGTTGACCTGTCGTCCTTGACTTGGGGGCGTAAATTACAAGTACCTCTGAAGTCAGAGTGGGTTCGCCTGTTGGCGAGAGACACTGTTAATAGGGAAAGCTATTCTACACGCAAAATTCAGTCCATCACTACTATAGATAGTGCGTATGGATTACGCCTGAGTTCAAAGCGAACGAGCGCAAAAAAAACAACAACCAGAGTCGTGGATCAGCACCGTGTTTCTGCTTCGACCATGCCACGTAGCCAAGCCATCCAGGTATTTACTTCTTGGTCTTCCCCTTGGTCTCTTCCCTTCGATTTTGCCAGTTGTCACCAAGTTCTCCAATTCATTTCTTCTCATAACATGCCCAAATAATTTTGACTGTCTACGTCTAATGTCTCTAATCAAACTACATTAAATCACCGAAATATGAAAATAACGTTTCACTTATTGAACATGAAAATAGACTTCTCTCGACTAGTGTACACATCAACACCGGACATTAGTTAGACTTTCAAACATGTTTCTCAGACACTGAAAAATGGGGTCTGGTTCTTAGGTAGGGCTCACAAGACATTTTCTTACGCTAATTGACGAATCGGTAACATCCGAATTCAATAATACTAACTAGCAATAACGAAAGGTGTGCTCAAATCTAAAGCAAAGCAAACTCAAACAGACCCTCTTGCGAAGTTTCTGAGACTGAGAGTGAGTAAGTTCAGATTTCGGTTCGTGATTTTAGTAGCATGAACCATCAGATTTTTAAATTTGAGTATTTTCTCATGGGACCACCACCAAAAGATAGGCCTTGAGATACCGAATCTAATGGTACCAAGATGATGCATGTATGTCAATTAGAAGCGAAGATATGCAACTTTGAGTGTCGAGATCATTAACGCAGAAATTGACACAAAAGATCTCTTCTGCACATCTTTTTTTCGTGTCCGAACCAAGGCCATAGCAGAAGTTATCAAAACTAGAGTAGTTTGTTTATTTTTAAACGAACATCCTAGCAACCATACACGAACATCCTAGCAACCATACATCATTGCGATCGGTGTAGCGAAGCCTAACCGCTCATGTCATCTATTTTTACATATGATGTAACATTATCTAATTAGCATATAAAAATGGCCGCCAATTAGTTATTGTATTAATTAATTACCAAGTGCATTCTTTATATTATGTTTAAACCCTGGCACGTAATATATTGTATTATGCGGAATGATGCTACGCACATAATGGGTTAATTCCTGTTTAGATAGGATGCAACATTATCTAATTAGCATATAAAAATGGCCGCCAATTAGTTATTATATTAATTAATTACCAAGTGCATTCTTTATATTATGTTTAAACCCTGGCACGTAATATATTGTATTATGCGGAATGATGCTACGCACATAATGGGTTAATTCCTGTTTAGATAGGATGCAACATTATCTAATTAGCATATAAAAATGGCCGCCAATTAGTTATTATATTAATTAATTACCAAGTGCATTCTTTATATTATGTTTAAACCCTGGCACGTAATATATTGTATTATGCGGAATGATGCTACGCACATAATGGGTTAATTCCTGTTTAGATAGGATGCAACATTATCTAATTAGCATATAAAAATGGCCGCCAATTAGTTATTATATTAATTAATTACCAAGTGCATTCTTTATATTATGTTTAAACCCTGGCACGTAATATATTGTATTATGCGGAATGATGCTACGCACATAATGGGTTAATTCCTGTTTAGATAGGATGCAACATTATCTAATTAGCATATAAAAATGGCCGCCAATTAGTTATTATATTAATTAATTACCAAGTGCATTCTTTATATTATGTTTAAACCCTGGCACGTAATATATTGTATTATGCGGAATGATGCTACGCACATAATGGGTTAATTCCTGTTTAGATAGGATGCAACATTATCTAATTCCATCCATCCATCATGTGCCATGCCGGTAAGCGTGGGCGGTCATGTTCTGCCATCTCACTCGATCAACAGAGTCGTGGATCAGTTCCGTGTTTTTGTCTCGACCATGCCACAAGGCCAAGCCATCCAGATACTTGTTTCTAGGTCTTCCCCTTGGTCTGTTCCCCTCGATCTTACCAGTTGTCACCAAGTTCTATTATCTAATTAGCATATAAAAATGGCCGCCAATTAGTTATTATATTAATTAATTACCAAGTGCATTCTTTATATTATGTTTAAACCCTGGCACGTAATATATTGTATTATGCGGAATGATGCTACGCACATAATGGGTTAATTCCTGTTTAGATAGTATGCAACGTTATCTAATTAGCATATAAAAATGGCCGCGAGAAGAAGAAGAAGAAGAAGACTGGCCACGATATGAAAAAGATTTGCAGAAAGAAATACAGAAAGACAGCATGATCGACCACAGTTGTACTCACAGTTTCTTGCTGCACCTCTTATACTCTTGAAGCCAAGCGTAGCAATTGGAGCTCTCTGCATTAAGGCATCCGAGCAATGTACCCTTTCAGAATAGGGTATCCTTCTTGGAACACAGACAGATGGGATCTGAGATCATCAGCAGTCCTTCTTTATTACAATTCTGAATATAAAATAAATGTACGTAAAAGTAATTGGGAATATTCTTCAACAAGTGAATAGGTACAATTATCTCGGAACAGTAATATCTGATGGGAGATGCCTTGAAGAGATTAGAACAAGAATCGCCATGGCAAAAGTAGCCTTTAGCAAGATGAAGTACATACTGACCAATAAAAAGATGTCAATTGAAACGAGAAAAAGAGTGTTGAGATGCTACATAGAAATAAAGAGGAGGCAAGTGAAATATTTCGGCCATGTTATTGTTAAAAGACATGATACTCTTAAAAAAACCATACTGGAGGGCAAGGTTGAGGGCATGCGAGCAAGAGGTAGACAACGCAGTGCCGCCCATTGATTTTCAATGGCAAAAACCTGTTGGCAAAAAAATAATGTTTTGAACCACTTCGTAAGCATCTTGAGTGATGAAACTCACCAAATAAATGTAAAATTGCATGCAGAATCCGAAAATCCATATGAAAACATTATACTATTAATACATCAAGCTTAAAATAACTGATATATGTGTGTGCAGCAGTGCCGCCATTCAGCCCATTGATTTTCAATGGCAAAAAAATGTTGGCAAACAAATAATGTTTTGAACCACTTCGTAAGCATCTTGAGTGATGAAACTCACCAAATAAATGTAAAATTGCATGCAGAATCCGAAAATCCATATGAAAACATTATACTATTAATACATCAAGCTTAAAATAACCGATATATGTGTGTGCAGCAGTGCCGCCATTCAGCCCATTGATTTTCAATGGCAAAAAAATGTTGGCAAACAAATAATGTTTTGAACCACTTCGTAAGCATCTTGAGTGATGAAACTCACCAAATAAATGTAAAATTGCATGCAGAATCCGAAAATCCATATGAAAACATTATACTATTAATACATCAAGCTTAAAATAACCGATATATGTGTGTGCAGCAGTGCCGCCATTCAGCCCATTGATTTTCAATGGCAAAAAAATGTTGGCAAACAAATAATGTTTTGAACCACTTCGTAAGCATCTTGAGTGATGAAACTCACCAAATAAATGTAAAATTGCATGCAGAATCCGAAAATCCATATGAAAACATTATACTATTAATACATCAAGCTTAAAATAACCGATATATGTGTGTGCAGCAGTGCCGCCATTCAGCCCATTGATTTTCAATGGCAAAAAAATGTTCCCGAAAAACAATGTTTTGAACCACTTTGTAAGCGTTTTGAGCGATGAATCTCACCAAATATATGTAAAATTGCATGCAGAATCCGAAAATCCACATGAAAACGTACTATTAATACATCAAGCTTAAAATAGACAATTACTAACTTATATCACAAGAAATTCAATTTTTCAAAGACTAAAGGGAAACTTACCCACATTCTGAGAGTTCAAAATGGCAGACTGACCTTTGGTCATGAAGCCAAGATGGCGCCCGTGGTTGTTATGTGTTATTTGAAGGTATCCAATCAGAAACACCAGAACCACCTATAATCGACAATGACTCGTTGACACGGCCAAACCCTTCTGCGCAAGCGCGGAAAAAATGGTTTCCGGTAGAAGTCGGTTTACAGTATACGGTTCACGCTAATTTTAGTATTATTAATTAAATAATTTTTAATTTAAAGAGTCAGTTGTAAATGAGTAAATGACATTTTTTAACATGTGTCACACACAAACACACTCACATAGTTGGATAGATTTTTACAAGTGGTACCCCATCAGTTACTCCACCATGGGATAATAATATTAATAAAATATCCTCTAGTACAGTGGTTCTTAACCAGTGGGGAATCCCCCCCCCCCCCCAATCCATCCATCCATCATGTGCCATGCCGGTAAGCGTGGGCGGTCATGTTCTGCCATCTCACTCGATCACCAGAGTCGTGGATCAGCTCAGTGTTTCCAGGGGGGGGGGGGGGGGGGGGGGATGAAGACCATTTCAAGATCGCATTAATACAAGAACCGATTACTTGATATTGTTTTTCCCTTCATACTTTACAGTTAAGTACCTCTCATCCTTCTAAAATTCATTTTATAAAGTCAGTAGACCCACAAATTGACAAATCATGTTTTATGTGGATGTCTAGACTTGTTTTAGTATGTGCTATTAAATTTACCTTACATTTTTACGTATACTGTATAGGGGTGGGGGGATTTCTAGATAGGAAATATGAAAGGGGAGGGAATGACGTTCTGAAAATACGGTGAAGGGGTGGGGGGGGGGGGGATTTTGATCGGAAGGGAGGAATGACGTTCTGAAAATATGGTGAAAGGGGGCACGGGCCAAAAAAGGTTGAGAACCACTGCTCAAGTAGGTAATTAGTAGTTAGTCAATATAATATAATAATTTATAAAATAACACAAAACGTAATGCAGCTTTGCAGAACAGAATTGCGAAACAATACAAGGACGTTGCGGCAACTAGCCTTCATCAGCACACAAATACATACACAAAACACAACATATATACACGGAGAAGACCATCCAGTGACTACATTACGGCATAAGAACGGGATGAGAAGAATAAAATGATGACAAAATGAGAACAATGAAGAGAAAATGAAAATTTGAAGAAGAAAAAAAATGTGCTACTCATCTCAGAATTCCAGGCTGTGATACTGACATGAATAGGATCTTGCTACTCTTATATAGGCAGCTGTGGGTCATGGGGACCGGGGTATGGGATGGTAACTAAGGTGTGAAACTGGAAGCAATGGAGATGTGCTGGTGGTCCAGGAGTGAAAACTACTGAATGCCCCAGTGTTTGAGTGGGTGCCATTGAAAAGTTGGCCAATTTGGACGGATGATTAAAGAGCAACTATGTGTGCACCTAAGTATGATGGTAATAATAACAAAACTAATTTTCTGTTCTCCTTTATGTGTGTACCAACAAAATCCTAAAGTCTGGGTACAGATACATGGTACCCCTTTCAACACTACACCCACACTAACATACACACGGTACCCCATTCATGTTTCTGCACCCACTCTATCAGATACTTGATACCCCATTTAAGTCTTTACGTCCACTCTACCAGATACATGGTACCCTATTCAAGTCTCTACACCCACTCTTGCAAATAGATGGTGCCCACTTCAAGTTTCTCCACCCACTCTAGTGGTAGAACAAACCCAATTCAACTCTCTTCCCCCACTCTATCAGGTACATCATACTCCATTCAATATTACATTCTAGCAGATAAATGACCCACTCTAATGGATACATGGTACCCTATTCAAGTCTCTATACCCACTCTCAGTGAATATATGCATTGTTTAAGGCTAGTTCATGGTTTATGAAGTTTGCTGAAACTTAATAAAAAGATAATATAATAAAATAGTCTTGTGCCTAATTGCAAAATAGTTTTTTTGTTTGTTTATTTTCTTACAGCCAACGTGGTTAATGAGGATCGTCACCATTGCATTCCAGACAGGTCCATAACTGCTCTGATCTCCTGAACATCCTCACCAGCACATGTTGACTGACCATACAGCCAATTTAATATTTATTTTAATTTATTTAGCTTTGAAACACGAACCGTCTGCATTTAACTTTTACTGCAGCACGGTGATTGATACTTATGCCATTATAATATAGGTGGACACTGATTTTAGCATTCATTATAACTGTACAGAACATGGTCATGTTAATGATGAATAACATGATGGCAGATTGCACTATGGCTTAACAGATGACGATCAAATAATGATCACAGCAGCCTTGCATTTTAGTACACAACCTGGAGAAAGCTTAAAGCATTAGATGACGATGATGATGGTGAATAAAATGTATGACAATGATAAATAAATAACTGTCATTTACTGCCAATATAGTATGTTTCGGTGTATGACAGTGGTGTCTTTGAGCCTGAGGAATTAAGGCCGCTTGGATAGTGCAGTCGCCACGAACTGTGCAGGTTAGGATTTTCGTTTAGCCCCCGACACAAACATCCAACGCCTTACCGAGGATTTGAATCTGGGTCTCCCGAAGGCGAATCCGGCGTTCTGCCACTCGGACAGCCACTCCTCCATGACAATGATGATAATCGTAAATGAAATGAATATAAAGATTATGATAAAGAAAATGATTATTCTCCAAGTATTAAATAAAGTGATAACAAACATAATGATGAATATGATGATTTAAATGGTTATAATTATGACATAGAGGTTGATGATAATAAACTAGATATTGTAGAAAAATATGGCAATACAAATACAATATGTGTAATATAGTGTATACAGTATCATTCCATTATAATTTGTGCACAGTGTTTAAGACTATCTAAATAGATATACCCAGTAGGAAGTAGCATGAGAAAATAATCAGTACTCACTAGTTATCAAGTGGATCATTATAAACTGGAACAACTAAGAGATTGTCATGTTCATTGTTCATCAGAAAGTATTGAGAGGTAGACTGACTAAATGTGTGTAGAAAAGAACAGCAGGACAATATCGTGACTGTTTCATCATTGTGCCCGATGTATTGTAATAGCCTGAAGGATGCCTTGTTAGTCTGTGACTTTTATGTTCAAGTTCGACCAGTTGCCGTTTAGATGATATTTTTACTGTTCCTAGAGAGACCTCTTGCCACAGTCAGGCTCAATATCAACTACTAGTCTACAGTCCTTGACGGCTTGTTGTTGGTGTAATGATTAGGATGTTACACTGATAATGGCATGATCACGGATGAACAAGGGTTCTGTGTCAGTTCTTGTTTGCTGCAGGAAAGAGAGACTGACCACCTATTGCTCCATGCACTCAGGCCTACACAATTTGGAGGATCTGACACCTCACATGCCCACGACAGGTTCCAGCCACATGGAGGATCTGACACCTCACATGCTCACAACAGGTTCTAGCCACCTGGAGGATCTGACACGTGGAGGATCTGACACCTCACATGCCCATGACAGGTTCCTGCCACGTGGAGGATCTGACACCTCACATGCCCACAACAGGTTCCTGCCACATGGAGGATCTGACACCGCACATGCCCACGACAGGTTCCTGCCACGTGGAGGATCTGACACCGCACATGCCCACAACAGGTTCCTACCACATGGAGGATCTGACACATCACATGCCCACAACAGGCTCCTGCCACATGGAGGATCTGACACCTCACATACCCTCAAAAGGTTCCTGCCATGTGGAGGACCTGACACCTCACATACCCACGAAAGGTTCCTGCCATGTGGAGGACCTGATACCTCACGTGCCCACGACAGGTTCCTGCCACGTGGAGGATCTGACACCTCACGTGCCCACGACAGGCTCCTGCCACGTGGAGGATCTGACACCTAACGTGCCCACGACAGGCTCCTGCCACATGGAGGATCTGACACCTCATGTGCCCACGACAGGCTCCTGCCACATGGAGGATGTGACACCTCACGTGCCCACGACAGGCTCCTGCCACATGGAGGATGTGACACCTCACGTGCCCATGACAGGCTCCTGCCACATGGAGGATCTGACACCTCACGTGCCCACGACAGGCTCCTGCCACATGGAGGATCTGACACCTCACGTGCCCACGACAGGCTCCTGCCACATGGAGGATCTGACACCTCACGTGCCCACGACAGGCTCCTGCCACATGGAGGATCTGACACCTCACGTGCCCACGACAGGCTCCTGCCACATGGAGGATCTGACACCTCACATGCCCACGACAGGCTCCTGCCACATGGAGGATCTGACACCTCACATGCCCACAACAGGCTCCTGCCACATGGAGGATCTGACACCTCACATGCCCACGACAGGCTCCTGCCACATGGAGGATCTGACACCTCACATGCCCACGACAGGCTCCTGCCACATGGAGGATCTGACACCTCACATGCCCACAACAGGCTCCTGCCACATGGAGGATCTGACACCTCACATGCCCACGACAGGCTCCTGCCACATGGAGGATCTGACACCTCACAAGCCCACGACAGGTTCCTACCACGTTGAGGATCTGACACCACACATGCCCACAACAGGTTCCTACCACATGGAGGATCTGACACCTCTCAAGCCCACTACAGGCTCCTGCCACATGGAGGATCTGACACCTCACATGCCCACAACAGGTTCCTACCACATGGAGGATCTGACACCTCTCAAGTCCACTACAGGCTCCTGCCACATGGAGGATCTGACACCTCTCAAGCCCACTACAGGCTCCTGCCACATGGAGGATCTGACACCACACATGCCCACAACAGGTTCCTACCACATGGAGGATCTGACACCTCACGTGCCCACGACAGGTTCCAGCCACATGCCTTAAAAGCAATGATTAAACCCCATATTCAGAGAGTGGCCACGTGTGTACTGTTGTTATTTTTCAAGTTTTATGAATAATTCTGGTCACAGTGTAAAATATCATTGAATCAGTGAATGTACCTGGAGAATTCTGACTGGTTGATTCAATGACAATAACATTTTGTTGATCTTTCTCTCTAGTATGGGAACTTGTAAGGAAATGAGAAGTGAGAGCAAGGAGACCGTTGCTGCTTTTGTTGTATTTGCTGCCACATTGGGCATTTACTTCAAATGCTTACATCCATCATTGCCAGGGGGAGACTCAGGTTAGCATGTGTTCTTGTCATATCTCCACCATCTTGAAATCTTCTTTTCTTTCTGTGGGTCGTTGCTAGAGCTACGGAGTTTGTGCTTTATGTGACGCTTTCCACGCTGTGGGAAGAGACTGAGCCATATGGGATAAAACCTGGTGCAATGAAGTCGAGCCTGTCGACTTTTAAGTGACTTTTTAATAGTTTCAAATGGAATATTATTATGTCTTTGGTAACTTCTGCTGAAACTTCATAAAAAACTGTTTTATATTATTCTTTTACAAATTTGCATAACATAAATATTAAAGTTAATGACAATATTTGTATAGAACATTAATAGAATTATCTGGCTTTATAATTCCTATTTTTCTGGATCGCTGCTTCATTTTTTTATGTTTAGTTTTCTGTGATGATGAATTTTAGATTGTGTTTAATTGAGTTGAGTTGAGTTAAGAACTGACATCACTGCACTCAGGACATTCCCATACATGCTCCGTCCCCTCGTTCAACAGCCAGCGAAGAGTTACACTACTAATCGTTCCTACCGCTATCTGATTAAAAGTTCTCCTGATCTTCCCTCTCAGTTTTGAGATTCTTCCAGAACCCCTGCCGATCCCCCGCAATCTCATTCTTTCCACATATGGGTTCTCAGTCTGTTCCTCCGCCTTCTCCACCTGGTCCCACAAATGCACGACCACCTCCCCCTTGTCCATAGGCAAAATTCCACCAAGAGGTGCCTTCCCTGCTAGCCTATCAGCCTGTTCATTCCCCCGTACATCCGCATGGCCAGGGCAAAATATCCATACATTTCTCACGATCTGTGACCTCTGAAGCGACGAAAGCTATTCCACACAAAACATTCCTTTCTCCACCTTGCTAAGCATATTCTTTTAATCCGTAATGAGTACAACGTGTGTTGCAGTAGTCTCTAGACGCCGGAATGCCGCTGTTACTGCTTCCACCTCCATTCTCATGCTGGAGGTCGTAGTCTCATATGCTCTCCTTTTTCAAGACTCGCCCATTAGCCTTTGCAATAAAGCCCCAGCCTCTACATCTGTTTCTCACCACTGACCCATCGGTGTAGACTATGTCACCTTGATGTGTGTTGCTCTGGATCAGCTGTTGCGCTTCAAACTCAGTGCGGCCCGCTGCCCATTCTCTGCACTCACGACCCAGTGTTGTGTTTAATTTAAAACAGGGACTACATTTGGTCTATACACAGGATGGTATCATTCCGTGTGATTGTATATTGTCTTTGATATCATCAGTCCATTCTCAGGTGTCCTCTTACTCTTGTATCAGATCTTCTTCGTTCTTTTTTTTAAAAATATTGAAACATCAGCATTTTTCGCTGCTGTTGATGTACTAGGCAACATTACGCTCAATAGTTTGTCATTGCTTTCTGAGCGACCTATTGTTGCTCTAGGGTAAATTACTGACATTTTATAAAAAATTAAAAGAAATTATAGATACCTGTTTGTTGTTTTTTGTTTGTTGTTTGTCCATCAAGAATGATGATGACCATTCATTTCATCCAGTGGGGTTGAAGGTATGGAGCCGTGGGTTCTAAGATGGCTGATAAGGCCTATTTTGGCTCGAATTGTTCTTTGACAATGTGGGCAAAGAATGCTTGACGTTTCTGGAGGAGGATTTCCTGCAGCAGTTTTTCTGTCCTGCCTTTTCTTCACAGTTCTTGCAGTCCTGGTTGCCTGACATATGACTACACCCTTGCGTAATGATGCACGCCACGAATTTCGGTCTTTGGCTGCAGCCTCCCATGTGTCATGATGAATTCCAAAAGCATTCAGTGAGATTTTCAGAGTGTCTTTAAAGCGTTTCCTCTGGCCACCTTGGGAGCGTTTACCACAATGCAGTTCATTGTAAAAAATTCGTTTAGGGAGCCTGTGATCTGGCATGCGAGTCAAGTGACCAGCCCAGCGAATCTGATTCTTCATCAGTAGAGTGTGGATACTGGGCATGGACGTTCTTTCTAGGACTTCAGTGTCTGGGATCTTGTCTTGCCATTTAATCTTCAGTAGCTTCCTTAGGCAGACTGTGGAAGTGGTTTAATTTCCTAGTGTGTCGCTGATAAACAGTCCAGGTTTCACAAGCATATAGCAGTGTGGATAATACAATGAATAGATACCTGGTGGATAGATACCTGTAGAGCTGGACTTTCATGCTTGTGTGACCTATATTGACCTTGTTTAAAAAAAAAAAATTTGTTTTGCGTATCCCTTACGGGACGTTGCAGTCAACACCAGCATTTTCAGCTGCTGTTGATGTACTAGGCAAGTGTTACGTTCAGTAGTTTGCCATTGCTTTCTGAACGACCGGCCCCTATACCTTTATTGAAAAAACCAGCACCGCCGTGTTTCAAACCCGGGTATACGGGCTCACAAACTGCGTTCGCAAGCCCTTAGCCACAGAGACACAAATTGCTTGAACCAGTCTTGTTTTAACAAATGTACTTGACTTATTTATTAGTTGGACAAGAAAAATGTAATGTGGCAGATAGCGGGTCATCTAATTTAACTGGCTGTGAAGACCTTGGTATTTCACATAGTTGATGACTGTTTGGTATTAAATTCCCTCATTTATAGTTTACCTTAATTATTTGTAGAAAGAGAGATAGAGGAAGGCGGCAAGCAAAGATTTTTGAAAGCCTTTTATCATGCCACGGAAAGATGTCAGCACACAAAATGATATATGCTGTTAGAGACTACAAGATGTGAAGAAGCTGACTCACCCAATGATGAGGGTTATTTTAGCCTCCCTAGTTGTGTACCAGGTTATGTTATGCCTGCCTCTCTTAAGCATTCCCTCTGTAAACCATTGCATAAGTGCTCTGCTGATGGTGACAGCATCTCTCTCACGTTACTCTTGTCAGTGATGTCTGACTTTACCAGATGTTGTCTGTGAGTTTCATCTAAACATGTCTGTTCCAGCACCACCATCGTTTTGTCAATGATGTCTGACTTTACCAGATGTTCTCTGTGTGTTTCATCTAGACATGTCTGTTCCAGCAACACCATCATTTTGTCAATGATGTCTGACTTTACCAGATGTTGTCTGTGTGTTTAATCTAGACATGTCTGTTCCAGCACCACCATCGTTTTGTCAATGATGTCTGCTTTCATCAGATGTCTGTGTGTTTCATCTAGACATGTCTGTTCCAGCACCACCATCGTTTTGTCAATGATGTCTGCTTTCATCAGATGTCTGTGTGTTTCATCTAGACATGTCTGTTCCAGCACCACCATCATTTTGTCAATGATGTCTGACTTTACCAGATGTTGTCTGTGTGTTTCATCTAGACATGTCTGTTCCAGCACCACCATCGTTTTGTCAATGATGTCTGACTTTACCAGATGTTGTCTGTGTGTTTCATCTAGACATGTCTGTTCCAGCACCACCATCGTTTTGTCAATGATGTCTGCTTTCATCAGATGTCTGTGTGTTTCATCTAGACATGTCTGTTCCAGCACCACCATCGTTTTGTCAATGATGTCTGACTTTACCAGATGTTGTCTGTGAGTTTCATCTAGACATGTCTGTTCCAGCACCACCATCGTTTTGTCAATGATGTCTGCTTTCATCAGATGTCTGTGTGTTTCATCTAGACATGTCTGTTCCAGCACCACCATCGTTTTGTCAATGATGTCTGACTTTACCAGATGTTGTCTGTGAGTTTCATCTAGACATGTCTGTTCCAGCACCACCATCGTTTTGTCAATGATGTCTGCTTTCTTCAGATGTTGTCTGTGTGTTTCATCTAGACATGTCTGTTCCAGCACCACCATCGTTTTGTCAATGATGTCTGCTTTCTTCAGATGTTGTCTGTGTGTTTCATCTAGACATGTCTGTTCCAGCACCACCATCGTTTTGTCAATGATGTCTGCTTTCATCAGATGTCTGTGTCGTTCATCTAGACATGTCTGTTCCAGCACCACCATCGTTTTGTCAATGATGTCTGCTTTCATCAGATGTTGTCTGTGTGTTTCATCTAGACATGTCTGTTCCAGCACCACCATCGTTTTGTCAATGATGTCTGCTTTCATCAGATGTCTGTGTGGTTCATCTAGACATGTCTGTTCCAGCACCACCATCGTTTTGTCAATGATGTCTGCTTTCATCAGATGTTGTCTGTGTGTTTCATCTAGACATGTCTGTTCCAGCACCACCATCGTTTTGTCAATGATGTCTGCTTTCATCAGATGTTGTCTGTGTGTTTCATCTAGACATGTCTGTTCCAGCACCACCATCGTTTTGTCAATGATGTCTGCTTTCATCAGATGTCTGTGTGTTTCATCTAGACATGTCTGTTCCAGCACCACCATCGTTTTGTCAATGATGTCTGACTTTACCAGATGTTGTCTGTGTGTTTCATCTAGACATGTCTGTTCCAGCACGACCATCGTTTTGTCAATGATGTCTGCTTTCCTCAGATGTCTGTGTGTTTCATCTAGACATGTCTGTTCCAGCACCACCATCGTTTTGTCAATGATGTCTGACTTTACCAGATGTTGTCTGTGAGTTTCATCTAGACATGTCTGTTTCAGCACCACCATCATTTTGTCAATGATGTCTGACTTTACCAGATGTTGTCTGTGTGTTTCATCTAGACATGTCTGTTCCAGCAACACCATCATTTTGTCAATGATGTCTGACTTTACCAGATGTTGTCTGTGTGTTTCATCTAGACATGTCTGTTCCAGCAACACCATCGTTTTGTCAATTATGTCTGCTTTCATCAGATGTCTGTGTGTTTCATCTAGACATGTCTGTTCCAGCACCACCATCGTTTTGTCAATGATGTCTGCTTTCATCAGATGTCTGTGTGTTTCATCTAGACATGTCTGTTCCAGCACCACCATCGTTTTGTCAATGATGTCTGATTTCATCAGATGTCTGTGTGTTCAGTGTCCTTTGTTCATGCATACTATGTTGTTTGCAATACTGCGTTTATTAATACTATTAAACATTTCAACACAGGAGAACTAATTGTAGCAGCATATGAATTTGGGGTATGTATACCTTAACATAAATTATTCTTAATTTGATTAATTTCTCCAAAAGATAGATTTAACTGAATTCTACAGTTTATTTTCATGTAGCACTTAAGTTTGTTACAAGTTTCTTTTCAATATACTACATGTTGTATGTGTCATAAGGATGGTTGTTAGATTTGCATGAACACATTCTTTTATGATAATTACATAAAGTAACTATGACGTTGAGCTGTTGAGGCCTCTAGAATGTTTTTGCTTCTGGTTATGGTTTGCTTATACATTTTCCTCATGTTGGATTGGTTGTACATGGTTCCATCACCCAGCTACTGAGTTCAGCAACACTGTGAGCTATGGATTTAGTGTGGAATGCTTTTACATCTGTCCTTGGTTGTTTGTATTGTGAACTACATGTTCAGAAAATATGGCGGCTGGCCGGTTGCTGAACTAGCTGGTTTTGCCTTATGCAGTAATGAGATACATGAAACAATGACAACAGAGACAAAACCTGAACCCTCATTAGATGAAATTATATGGGCAATAAAGATCCTGAAGTATGGTAAATCACCGGGATGTGATGAGATACCTGCTGAACTAATTAAAGTGGGAGGAGAAGAAAGCATACAAATCTATCACACATTATGTAAAATGATATGGAAATCTGCTGTATGGCCAGAGATTGGAAGAGAACTGTCTTCATTCCAGTAACAAAAAAAGGGCTAACTGAAATTATGCACCAACTGTTGTCCTGATTAGTCATGCAAGCAAAATTCTACTAAAAATTATAATGGAAAAACTTCGTAAGAAAATGGAAGAAGAGATTAACTTGGTTCAAGCTCGATTTAGACAATGAAGAGGAATAAAAGATCACATACTCAATATGCATTTAATAATAGAGAAGTGAAGAGAATTTAATATAAACCTTTTTTCATGTTTTGTGGATTATTCAAAGACTTTTGACTGAGTACGACATCAGAAACTTTGGGAGATCATGAGGAAAATAGGCTTTCCATCACATGTAGTACAACTCATAAAAGTGCTCTTTTTAGACTAATCAGCAGCGGTTAGAATAGATGGTGAGACATCAGATTGGTTTGACATCAAGCATGGAGTCTGTCAGGGCTGTGTGCTGTCCCCTTATTTGTTTAATATTTAATGAAAAATGTCAGTGATGATATAAACAGGAAGAATATGATGCCCTAAATATCAGTGGTCATGAAATACCAGAGATTCCATATGTTGATGATGCAGTATTACTATCCACATCACAGACTCGTATAGAAAATCTAATAACCTCAACCCAAAAGAATAGTGAAAAATCACAACTTATATCTTAACTTAACAAAAATAAAGATAATGTATACAGATAAAACTAATATGGAGAAACAAATATATGTTAATGTGGAAAAATTAGAGGTGGTGGAACATTTAGAATATCTTGGGTCATTAATTACCAACAATGGTGATACAATGAAAGAAATTAAAAGACAAATATCTATTGCTCTTCAGAAACCAAAACAACTGAATAAATTGTGGAGTGGGACAGATAAAACTACAAAAATTAGATTTTTAAGAACATGCATCTTTACCATTGCAACGTAAGCCTGTGAGACCTGGACACTTACTAAACAAGCTGAACAGCGCATAAATGCCTTTGAATATAAATGTTATAGACGGGTTCTAAGAATATCTTGGAGAAAGGAAAGAACAATTGCATCCCTACGACACAATCTGAATATTGAAGAAGGTTGGCTACTAGCTGGCTCAGTGGCAAAGGGATTACTGGTGCAGTTTGTAATCCCACATACCCACGTTGGAAACACAGCTGTGGGAAATTTGGCAGCAGTCCTTCTTATGTTGGTCTTTTATGAAAGGGTATGGGTGCCGGTTATTCAGAAAGCAACAGCGAACTACTGAACATAAACTTGCCCAGGAATCATGAACAGCCAAAAAATGCTGGGGTTGACTGCAACATCCTGTAAAGGATATGTAACTAACCTTTAGTTACTAATTACGGTAAAACAATGAAAATTGAAATATTTTGGTCACTTGAAACATCATGAAAGTTTGAAGAGAACAATTATGGAGGGGTATATGCCTGGGAAGAGAGGAAGAGGAAGGCCAAAGAGAAGATGGGTGCAAGATGTGGCAGATGATCTCCTGATGGATGTATCGGATGTGGGACATCTTGCTTATGACCGAGTTTTCTGGATGGTTGTTATGTCAGCGAAGTTCTGCAGTGGACATGTTAATGAATTAATGAGTAATTGTGCAACTGCTGTTTTTCTGGTGACTGCCACTTCCATTGACAATAAATTGTAATTTTAGTGGTGGGCTGTTGTGGTGGCATTCTGACATTGGCTTCTTCTTCATCATCATCTTCATCGCTGTCTTCTTTATTATCTTCTTTGTCATCGGTTTCATAATCATTATCTTTGTTGCTTCTATTTTCATTGACTTCTTTGTCATCTTATCATCTCCCCCTCCTCTTCCTTCACCTCCTGCTTCTTCCCATTGTAGACTCAAACATCATCTATTCAGCACAGGGCAAACAGTGGGACATACCTTGCAAAACATCATCTATTCAGCACAGGGCAAACAGTGGGACATATCTTGCAAAACATCTATTCAGCACAGGGCAAACAGTGGGACATACCTTGCAAAACAATCAGCTTCTTGAAAGTTGCAGAGTGGCATGTCTTCACCCAATCCTAATTATGAAAATACAGACTCAGTATCATCTTGGAACAGTCATAACATCTGATGGGAGTTGCCTTGAAGAGATTAGAACAAGAATTGCCATGGTGAAAGTAGCCTTTAGCAAGATGAAAAACATTCTGACCAATAAAAAGATGTAAATTGAAACGAGAAAAATAGTGTTGAGGGGATACATAGAGCCTGTTCTTTTGTATGGATGTGAAACTTGGACAATGAACAGTCAAGCTGAAAAACATCTGATGGCTGCAGAAATGTGGTTTCTGAGGAAAATGCAAAGAATACCATGGACAGACAGAAAAGCCAATTACTAAGAACTACAGGAGACAAATGAACATCGTAAGCTGATTAGAAAGATTAGACGTAGACAGTCAAAATTTTTTGGACATGTTATGAGAAGAAATGGATCGGAGAACTTGGTGACAACTGGCAAG
Source organism: Cepaea hortensis (assembly GCA_963921405.1). NCBI lineage: Eukaryota > Metazoa > Mollusca > Gastropoda > Stylommatophora > Helicidae > Cepaea > Cepaea hortensis. Next base: position 65,402,505 of record OY992894.1, on the reverse strand, counting down.
ATCGAAGGGAACAGACCAAGAGGAAGACCGAGAGGAAAATACCTGGATGGCTTGGCCACATGGCATGGACGGGACAGGAACACTGAGCTGACCCACGACACTGGTGATCGTGTGAAATGGCGAGTCATGACCGCCCATGCTTTCCGGCATGGCACATGATTGATTGATTGATCATCTTGTGCTTTGCCTAGTGGCATAAGATTTCTCTCTGCTGATCTCAGTTCTTGGTGTTCTGGATTAATTCTGATGATTATATTCCTTCAGGCCATTGTATTTGATTATCAAGCATACTTTCTCTCAACATATCTCTGTTTCTTCATATTGTTCTCCAACACCTCTCTTTTCATTATATAAGCCATGTATACTGTCTCTTTCTGATGGTTGTATATAATGTTAGCCTTTGACAGGCACTTGTTGTTATAATATATAACATTATATAACATAATATAACATTTCAGTTCTCTTCGTTTCACATTCAGTGATGGTTATGAAATGGACTGCTCACTTTATAAGAGGGATAGCCACAATTATTAGGGGCGTTCATTTGAAACCCCTTCCAATGGCTTTATTACAAAAGCATGAAAGAAACATTAACAGGTGTGGTAGAATTAAACAAAGCATTCATTTTGAATGAATTATGCACCATGGGTTGGTCAGAAGAAGTCTCCGTAGGCATTCAGGCAAGCATCCCATTGCTTAGGTAGGCGGCGAATGCCGTCCGAAAAAAACAATTGTGGTTGCTCACTGAACCAAGTGTTTACTGCATTCATTATGTCTGCATCTGTGTGAAATCATTGCCCCTTGAGAGCTTTTTTTTAGAGGTTCAAACAAATAAAGATCACATGGTGACAAATCAGGACTATAGGCTGGATGTTGCAGAATTTCCCACTTCTTCCTTGCTAATGCTTCCTGCAAAACCTTTGCGACATGCAGACAAGCATTATCATGCAACAAAATCACACCGCGAGAAAGCATGCCGGGTTGTTTATTCTTGATGGCTTTTTGCAGCTTGTCTAGTGTTTCCAAGTAGTGGGTAGAGTTGATGTTGACACCAGGTTCTTTAAAGTCGGCCAACAATAGCCCTTCATGGTAAAAAAATGCGCTCAGTATAACCTTTCCAGCGGAAAGCTGTAACTTGAATTTTTTGGCTTTTGGTGATCCAGCATGCTTCCATTGCATGCTCTCTCTTTTGCTGCTTGGCTCAAAGTGGTGACACCATGATTCATCGTCTGACACTATGCGCAAGAGAGAAATGCATCACTCTCCACTCTGTAACACAGCAAGTGGTTCAAACACCATCACATGCGTTCCTCTTTTTGGTGGTCCGTCAACATCCATAGTGCCCACTGTGAACACACCTTCCGATATTGCAGTTTCTTACGAATGACCTTTTGAACTGTCCCAATTGACACATCAAATTCTTTCGCTAGCGAACGTATGCTTCGACAACGGTTCATCTATATTGCTGCATCAATTTTGGCGGTGGTTTTTTTCTGTTGCAACAATATGCGCTTGACCTGGCCGTCGAAGATCTATCGTAAACTGACGTCCTTTCCGAAACATTCGTGCCCAGTCTGTCACAGTTGTCTTCGACACAGATTTGTTACCGTATGCTGCCTGCATTCTTCGATGAATGTCCACTGGTCGACATCCTTCAAATGAAAGAAACTTAATCACCACTCTTTGAGCTTCTTTGGGCAGATTTTGGATAAACCCGGCCATTTTCTCAACGGTCAGAAACAGAACCTACGCATCATGGGACGATAAGCACGTGCTATTTTATTCATTGGTCAGTACTTATCACATGGCTATGACATGATCATGTTGAATGTACGCAATTACGCGTGGTGTGGCATGAACGGATTTCAAATGAACGCCCCTTATATTTAAGAGATGAAGAAGAAGACGAAGATTGGTTGAAAACATATCCTGACATAGGTGTGGAGGTGATTACTCAATCTGGCATAGGTGTGGAGGTGATTACACAATCTGGCATAGGTGTGGAGTTAAGCATGTCATTATATTCGTACACATGAATCACTGTTTCAGGTTGCTCACCCGCCTGGGTATCCCTTATTTACGTTGCTTTCCCAACTGTTTATCTTCTGCATCCCTGTGGGCTCGGTGGCTTGGAGGGTCAACTTGCTGTCTGCTGTCTGTGGGTCTCTGTGTGCCTTTGTTGTTTATTTACTTATTTACAGGTAAGTGTTGTTTTCATGTATATATTTCATATATCTGTAGTGCTTACTTGGTATTAACTTGGTGTTGTATGAAGATAGTTAAGTGGTGTCTACATGATAAACTCAGATGTTTTAAGCTTGGATCTTTGCCTGTGCTGTTGAGTTTGTGCACTGTGCTGAGATGCTGCTTGTGTGATCTATGGAAGGAGACTAGAGCACTTATGGAGATATCCATGTGCAGTCAGAGTAATCCTTGACCAGATACCAAATACCATGATTGGTGTTCATTAATGGGTTGTCTTCTGAAGTAATCTGATAATTTGTGTGATATCTCATTAGGTAACCTAGTTGTTTATGGTTTATTAAAACATTTTCACTTGCTTGTCAAGATAAAGGTCTGGGTTCAGTCCTTACCAGAGACAAAATTTATGAAATTTAAACAACCTATAATCCCCCTTTTATAATAGCTGAGTAACCTGTGATTCTCTTGTATAGTAGCTGAGTAACCTGTGATTCCCTTTATAGTAGCTGAGTAACCTGTGATTCTCTTGTATAGTAGCTGAGTAACCTGTGATTCTCTTGTATAGTAGCTGAGTAACCTGTGATTCTCTTGTATAGTAGCTGAGTAACCTGTGATTCTCTTTTATAGTAGCTGAGTAACCTGTGATTCTCTTGTATAGTAGCTGAGTAACCTGTGATTCTCTTTTATAATAGCTGAGTAACCTGTGATTCTCTTGTATAGTAGCTGAGTAACCTGTGATTCTCTTTTATAGTAGCTGAGTAACCTTGATTCTCTTTTATAATAGCTGAGTAACCTGTGATTCTCTTGTATAGTAGCTGAGTAGCCTGTGATTCTCTTGTATAGTAGCTGAGTAACCTGTGATTCTCTTTTATAGTAGCTGAGTAACCTGTGATTCTCTTGTATAGTAGCTGAGTAACCTGTGATTCTCTTGTATAGTAGCTGAGTAACCTGTGATTCTCTTGTATAGTAGCTGAGTAGCCTGTGATTCTCTTTTATAATAGCTGAGTAACCTGTGATACTCTTGTAGTAGCTCAGTAACCTGTGATACTCTTTTGTAGTAGCTCAGTAACCTGTGATACTCTTTTGTAGTAGCTCAGTAACCTGTGATACTCTTTTGTAGTAGCTCAGTAACCTGTGATACTCTTTTGTAGTAGCTCAGTAACCTGTGATACTCTTTTGTAGTAGCTCAGTAACCTGTGATACTCTTTTGTAGTAGCTCAGTAACCTGTGATACTCTTTTGTAGTAGCTGAGTAGACTGTGACCACCTTAAAAATAGCCAACTGACTGGCATCTTGCTGTCTTGGCAGACGATAGTTTGTAAAATGGAGTTATACCTCTCCATAACACAAAGTCTGGGCTGAATTTAGAGACCATGTGTTGCCCATGCAGCATGATATCTATCTCTGCCTAGTTTACTCCAGAGGAACGGTAACACCAATACGCCTGGAACAAGACAAGTTGCAGAAGCTGCTGGATCAGCAAAGCAATACACTAACTGTCTGCCAGTCAGAGCTTCCATCCTAGACCAGTTACTGACCAAGGCTTAGGGCCTGGTCTGCCATAACATGACATTTAGTCTTTAGGTTGCATTTCCCCACACTAGGGCAGTGGTTCTCAACCGGTGGGGAAGTCCCCCCCCCCCCCCCCCCCCCCCCCCGGGCAATTTTAGGGTTTCCAGGGGGGGAATTAAGATTATTTCAAGATTGCATTAATACAAGAACCTTTTACTTGATATTGTTTTTCCCTCTAAATTTTACGGTTCTGTACTTCTCGCCCTAATGAATTTCGTTTTATAAAGTAAGTAGACCCGCAAATTACGTCTTATGTAGATGTCTAGACTTGTTCTAGTGTGTGTTATTAAATTTAACTTCTATTTTTATGTATATTGTGCAAGGGTGGGGGGGGGGGGGGGGGTTTAATAGAGGGGAAATTCAAAAGGGGGTGAGGGGGGGGCATGGGCCAAAAAATGTTGAGAACCACTACACTAGGGTAAGGCTTGTATCCTCCCTGTTGTGCTCCTCCACCCGAAGCTGTTGGCACAATGTGGGATGTCTGGTTTGGTGAGTGCCTCTCAACAATCGGAGCAACAGAAAGCACCCATGGTAATTAGTGACCATCTTTTATAACAACCAGGTAGCTAGTGACTACCCTATATAATAGTCAGATAACCCCCGACCCGTTGTTGTATTTCCATGTTACCTGTGATCTAGGTCACATTTGCTGGGAACAAGAGACATGTTTAGAATGGTACAGGTCAATTATGTTTCACATTGAGAACTGATGGCAAAAGTGGAAGATGATGATGACATGTGAATTCTAATGTTAAATTTTGCATTATGGTGAATAATTTTGTTTTCAGTTTTCTGTTTACAGCATAGAATTGTAATCTAACGAATTAACACTCCATTTGTGTATCTTATTTTTAAAGAGTGCACCAGACATTTGAATTAAAAATACTAAGGGACCAATCATAGCAAAGACCAAACCATAATCTAAAGTAAGCATTATGCGTGAACACTGGGCTTTAAATATTTTGTGAATATCTGCTGATTTGGACCTTATTTGACTTTGTATCATCATTATTAACACTTGTAGAATATTGCAGTGTGGCTATGTTGAAGTGAATAACTTGAAAACCTGCGTAGTGAAGTTGAAAAAGTTAAAAGTAGTACAACACACCCAAAAGCAGTATTTCGCATGGTGAAGCATATTCTGTACAATATATCTTTGTTAGTCGAGGTGAGGCCAAGAGCTATGTTAAGAGTTGCTAAGAGCTATGTTGAGCCAATCATGATGTACAAAACTGAATTATAGACTATTAGCAGACAAGTGAGAAATTATGTGGATGCTGCAGAGATGTGGTTTTATACGATAATGGTGAGAAGACCATGGACAGATAAACAGCATAATAAAGATTATCTTGAAAGTAATTAACTAGCAAAGAGAACTGATTACTCACATCAGTAAAACTTCATCCAATTCTTTGGGCACATCATGCATATAGGTTTGGATTCAGTTTCCTGTTGAGGAGACAGTTTTTTCCCATAGCATGTGAGCCTGGAGTTAACTCATGATCGGGAAAGTTGGGGTGGATGAATCAGAGATATACTGAGAGGAAGATACTAGACAGTCTGACATCATGGCATGGAGGAATATTGGTATCAGAAATCATTGGCAGTACACGAAGCAGAAGGCTGTGGACAGACAGACATAACCAGCACCACGCGATGAGGGCTTTATGAAAAAAAAAGAATTTTGAAATTTCTGTGAACAAAACTGCAGCTAATACTAACTGCTATGACCTGTAAAAATTCATTTTGCCATCCCAGTGGGAATTGCGATCCACGTTTTTAAAACATTGTTATATATGGTATTAAAAGAAATATTTAAAAGTCATAACCTTGACAAAACTAGAAAATTTTAGCAATCAGTAGTCACAAAATACCAGCCTCACATCACTCCTCAACATGATTTTCCACCATGAATGCTTGGTAATATTGGCCCCAAACAGTGCCTTCCCATCATGAACTCATGGTAATATTGGCCCCAAACATCATCTTCTCATGAATGGTTGGCACTATTAGCCGTAAACACTGGCTTCCCATCATGAATACTTGGTGAAATTTCCTGCAGAAAGTGGCTTTTCCTTATGAATACTTGTAATATTGTCCCTCAAACATGGGTCCCATCATGAATACTTGGTGCTTTTGGCCTCAAACAGGGGCGTACTGAGTGAAGAGATGAATAATATGCAACTATTTTAAAGAATATAATCATCATCCAGTATCATTTCCACGTTGAAGTTTGGTGCTAATGACTCTCCAGAGGTGTCTGTCTTGAACCTTGGTAATGCATACTACCAGACTGTATCATGACATATCTTTATTTTGTCTGTACATTTATAACTTTAAAATCATCTACCTCTTTTGCCTTCAACTCTTCCCCCATTATGAGCATACAATAATAGTGTTTCTGCAATTTGATAATGATGCTGAGCATTTTATCCTTGGAGCAAATTGCAGTTCATGTTTTTATTGAACGGTGTTGTATATGATTGATATGCAGGCTGACTTTCAGCTACAGCTCAAGTCTGCTGGGAGCTTGCATGTTCAGCTTGAGCAGACTCACCTGGAACTGGTCAGTCAGTGCAGAAGTGTTCTCACTCAACAACTTGCTTGTGGCTTGTTTAATGCTGGTAGCAGTGAAGTTTGACCAGGCTGGACAAGGGTTCCTAATGCAGGTAAGTATGTTGTGCCATGTAGTGCAATGATAAATGTTACTTGTGTGTTCTTACGGTGAGAAGTCTGACTATGACAGCACAGTGGGTATCAACAATCCTACTGACATATTGCTCTGGGTTGTTTCCTGTTGAGGAGACATGTTTTTACTCATAGCATGTGGGCCTGAAGTTAACTCATTCAATCCTAGATAGGTGTTACTTGAATGGTATCGTGAAAGGGGATGCTGGAATTTGAAATACCACAAAATATAACGGTGGCTCGATTAAAGAAAACTCACACATAGATATAAGCAAACATTTCAACCAAAGCCTTTATTTATGGAAGAAGAAAAAAAACAATAAAAAGAATACTTAACTGGAAAACTCAAGTATCACAATCACAGAAACTGAAGTATCACAATCAGAGAAAAGTAATCCACATTTTGCAGTGAATACGTAAAACAAAGCTCTATGTCTGGGAAATGAAAATATGAAACAGTGGAATGAGATAGGGGTGTTGGAAATGGGGAAAAATATTCACCACCCCTATCTTATTCTGTCGTTTCATAGTTTAGTTTTCCAGACTTAGAGCCTTATATTATATATTTATTTAAAAGTGTTGATTACATTTCTGTGATTGTGATAATTCAGTTTCTATGATTGAGATGCTTCAGTTTTCTGAAAATTTTTGTATTTTTATTATTATTATTTGTTTTTCAACTCTGTAGCTCCGACGACCTCCATGAGTCTCTGAGAAAATTGCACCCGTGAACCAGGATAGAACCCACAACCTTCGGAGAACAAGGCGTAACCATAGAGACACTCTTACATAAGAGCATTGTAGGACAGAAGGCTTAAAAAGACAATTAGATGTGATGGGTTACTGTAACAACTGGATGGCACAGAAGCTTTAAAGGGAGATTTAGATTGTGAAATCTTGTTTGAATAATGGTGTAGAGACTTCATCATAGTCCATGATCTCGTACAGTAGATGGGAAACATTTGTTGCAATCATAGTGTATTTATATTTATTATCAAGCATTTTAAATACTGCAAAGATAACATGTGGAACCACGAAAAAACGCAAAACATGGATAAAGAAAATAAATAGTTGGTGGAACGCAGAAATAAAAAAAGCTGTAAAAGACAAAAAGAAAAAATATAAAAAGTGGTTGAAAAGCAAACAGGAATGTGATTACATAGAATATAGAATAGCGAGAAGACATGTGAATAGAATAGTAAAGAGAGAAAAACAAAAAGACTGGGAGGAGTATGGAGAAACTCTAAATAAAAACTACAAGGAGGCAACTAGAAATTTCTATGAAAAGATAAGTGCAATGAGAACCAGAGGAGAACCCTTTGACCCAACTGAAATAATTAACAGTGAAAATGGAGAACCAATAAGTGAACAAAAACAAATCCTAATAAGATGGAAACAGTACTTCGAACAACTTCTCAACATCCCATCAGATGTCACAGGAATACAAGAAACCGACACGGATGTCACCGAAGAACTAGAACCAGACATACTGAAATAAAAAATTATAGAAGCCATCAAATTAGCCCCATTGAACAAATTACCAGGACAATATGAAGTACCAAATGAACTAATTAAAACAGCAAGAGAAGTATGAACAGCATGGCTACTTAGACTTTTCAACCATGTTTGGGTAGAACAACAGACACCACGAGACTGGGGAAATGCCATAATTGTCCCAATTTGGAGAAACAAAGGCAGCAAAAGAGACTGCACACAATACAGAGGCATTTCACTGTTGAGTCATACTGGGAAAATATTTTGCAAAATTCTTGAGAAAAGATTACAAACTATTATAGAACCCCAGCTAAGCGAAACACAACTTGGATTTAGGAAAAACAAAGGATGCACAGATGCCATGTTTTACTCTTAGACAACTTATAGAAAAATCAATTGAATTCAATGAAACACTCTACTTAGCCTTTGTCGACCAAGAAAAGGCATTTGATAGAGTAGATAGAAACAAGCTGCGAGAAATCCTTAAACAATATGAAGTGAGTACACATCTAACAAACCTACGTAGAAGCTTATACAACAACAGTGAATGCATAGTGAGAGCAACTGGAGGACACTCAGAACCCTTCACCATAAGATCCGAAGTACGACAAGGTTGTGTCCTGTCCCCTCTCTTGTTTATAACATATTTAGACAACATATGTAAAGAAACCAGCCAAACAGAGACCACAAGAACACCGCATGACGAGAACACAGAAGAAGAACCATCTGCAAATCTAACCATTAGAGAACTCCTGTTGCAGATGAGCAAGCACTAATAGCAAAATCAGAAGCTGAATCACAAGACCACATGAATAGTCTAAACAAAATGTGTAGGGAACATAACATGAAAATTAGCACAAGTAAAATAGAGGTATTGACTATAACTAAAGAAGAAAAAGCAACAATGATTCACCTAAACGAACATCCCTTGAAACAAGTAAAGAGTTTCAAGTACCTAGGAAGTATAATATCATCAAATGGCAAATCAGAAGACGAGATAGAAAATAGATGCAATAAGGCAAACCAACTCATTGGACAAATGGCACCAATACTAAAGAACAAACATGTATCAATAACTACTAAGAAAGCACATTACAGCACAATCTTCCTACCAACTCTATGTTACCAATGCTAAACTTGGACAATGACAGAAAAAGAGAAAAGAAAAATCACAACAACAGAAATGAGATTCCTGAGAAGAATACTCAATGTATCAAGAAGAGATAAGACCAGAAATGAAGAAATCAGGACTAAAGTTTTTTTTTTGCTGCACTAGATTTTATTAGAAGGCAGCAAGTCAAACGGTTTGGCCATGCAAGTAGGTTACCAACTAACAGTATACCACAACAAGCAATGATGTACAGACCAGAGGGAAGCAGAGGAAGAGGCCGATCACGTAAACGATGGATGCAGGGAATAACAGAGTCCATGGGAATATCGATACATGAAGCCCATAAGCGGGCACTCTCCCACTGTTTATACTTCACCTCGACACCGCAAGGTACAAGAGGAACATGATGAGTTGAGATGAGATGAGATAGTATATTTATGTACTGTGGAATTGTGCATTAGTGATGTAACTTTTTTTGGGCATGTTATGAGAAGAAATGGATTGGAGAATTTGGTGACAACTGGTAAGATCGAGGGGAACAGACCAAGGGGAAGACCTAGAAGCAAGTACATGGATGGCTTGGCCTTGTGGCATGGTCGAGACAGAAACACGGAGCTGATCCACGACTCTGGTGATCGAGTGAGATGGCAGAACATGACCGCCCACGCTTACCGGCATGGCACATGATGGATGGATGGATGTAACTTTATAAATGTTTGGACTACATTGTTTGATGGGAGAAGCTAAGACATTACTGAGCTGAACTAAGCATACTGAATCAACAAACTCCAGTATGAAAATATAGGTTATGGCTGAAACTGTAGCAATTTATCCCCAATACCTCACTTACAAAAGTAATTATTGCCCCTGATTATCAATCGACACCTTGGGATGGTCAGAAGGGATGGCTGTGGCATGGGTGGTTGCTACTTGTAGAGGCCTCAAATCTCCAGGGATTCGTGTGAATCTGTTGTCCAGATCTTGCAGGGATGCACGGAAATGAAAGCGCTGGTATAATAGCTGCAAAAGCACCTAGCACTGGGACATATATGATGGACAGAGGAGATTATACTGCAAGAAACAAATGATAGCTTGATGCATGGTGACACATCTCTTGATGAGTTTTCTTAATAACAGCTGTTGGTTCGGGGAAGTGAATATGAAACTGATTGCAATGACCATAGGCAAGGACTGTTGTAATGTGTAGCTAACTAGCTACCAGCAGTGATAATCAGCATCCACACCCTTTGACCTTTGGTGGAGGAGACTGACTGAGCATATATGGGCTTTTACTGACAGCAATTCTTCATAAATCATTAGTGACATGAGCTGTGTAGTTCAATTGCTTGCCTGCCGGTCTGTGGTCCTGTGTTAAGCAGATTTTTTAAACATTGGCCCAGATTTCAAGGTCGCCCCAACCTAAAACATAGTATCAGGAAATGTCCTGGGAAGTAACAGACGGCTGGCATGATATTGAGGATAAATGTCCTGGGAAGTAACAGACGGCTGGCAGGATATTGAGGATAAATGTCCTGGGAAGTAACAGACGGCTGGCAGGATATTGAGGATAAATGTCCTGGGAAGTAACAGACGGCTGGCATGATATTGAGGATAAATGTCCTGGGAAGTAACAGACGGCTGGCAGGATATTGAGGATAAATGTCCTGGGAAGTAACAGACGGCTGGCATGATATTGAGGATAAATGTCCTGGGAAGTAACAGACGGCTGGCATGATATTGAGGATAATGTTCATCAGGTGCTGATTGATCTGTACAGATACGGGGCTATCAGCATATACTCAATACACTTCCGGGCGTCTAACACGACCCTTGACCTGCCTTTACATGATACTTCGGTCATGGCCATCGTATTTTCTGTCTGCTTATTTCATTACACCTAGTAGGCTTTGATTTAATTTGTGTTTATTTCATGACACCATGTGGGTTTTGATTGAATCATTTTTTTGTTTTCATGACACTTGGTGAGCTTTGACTGGATCATTTGTGTTTATTTCATGACACCTAGTGGGTTTTAAATGAATCATTTATATTTATTTCTGCTGTTTATTTCATGACACCTCATGGGCTTTGATCAGGTCAATTGTGTTTATTTGTACTGTTTATTTTATGACACCTAGCGAGCTTCGATTTGATCATTTGTTTTTATTTCATGACACTTATTGGGCTTTGATTGAATCATTTATGTTTATTTCATGGACGAGACAGGGACACTGAGCTGATCCACGACACTGGTGATCGAGTGAAATGGCGAGTCATGACCGCCCACGCTTTCCGGCATGGCACATGATTGACTGATTGATTATTTCATGACATGTAGTGGGTTTGATTGAATCATTTATGTTTATTTCTGCTGCTTATTTCATGACACCTCATGGGCTTTGATTGGATCAGTTGTGTTTATTTGTACTGTTGATCTGTTGTGTTTATTTGTACTGTTTATTTCATGATACCTCGTGGGCTTTGTTAGAATCATTTGTGTTTATTTCTGCTGTTTATTTCATGATACCTAGTGGGCTTTGATTGGATCAGTTGTGTTAATTTGTACTGTTTATTTCATGTCACCTAGTGGGCTTTGATTGGATCAGTTGTGTTAATTTGTACTGTTTATTTCATGTCACCTAGTGGGCTTTGATTGGATCAGTTGTGTTAATTTATACTGTTTATTTCATGACATCTAGTGGGCTTTGATTGGATCAGTTGTGTTAATTTATACTGTTTATTTCATGACATCTAGTGGGCTTTGACTGGATCATTTGTGTTTATTTCATGACACCTAGTGGGCCTTAACTGGATCATTTGTGTGTGGACTGTGTTTGTCCAACCAGCATACCAGTGTGGTCTATGTAGCTGTCATAGTTCCCTGGGTATTTTACAGACTCTGGAGGAATCAGGTCAGTTAAGTTGTACAGGTCACATTCATTTCATCAGTTTGGTGCTAACATTATTTTCCTGTGAATGATTTACTATTGTTAACATGTTCAGTCATGATACTGTCATCTTTTTCTTGATTTAGTATCTGTGTCAGAACATGTGGGAATGATTATGATTTCTTGTTTAACATTTGAAAAATTACTTTGTGTATATGAGCATTTATTTTGATGGTTATTGTCTATTTGTGTTACACATGTTGAGGTGGAGGAATTTTTATTATGTTATTTTTTTATAGTCATTGCTTTAAATGTTATTTATTGTTAGCATTTGACATTTAATGATCATGGATATTAATGATTTACATTTTCCCCAGCTGTTATTATCTGGCGGTTAGTGATTTTAACGTTTTCCCCAGCTGTTATTATCTGGTGGTTAGTGATGTTAACGTTTTCCACAACTGATATTTCCACATCACTGATGTTAATGTTTTCCTCAGCTGATCTTGTCTGACATATAGTGATGTTCTTCTTTTTGCTAGCTGATCATAACTGACAGCTAGCGATGTTCATATTTTCCCCAGCTCATATTATCTGACAGTTAGTGATGTTCATATTTTCCCCAGCTCATATTATCTGATAATTATGCTCATGTTTCCCCAGCTGATATTATCTGATAATTAATGATGCTCTTGTTTCCCCAGCCCATATTATCTGATAAATAATGATTTCATGTTTCCCCCAGCTGATATTATCTGATAATTAATGATGTTCATGTTTCCCCCAGCTGATATTATCTGATAATTAATGATGCTCATGTTTCCCCAGCTGATATTATCTGATAATTAATGATGTTCGTGTTTCCCCCAGCTGATATTATCTGATAATTAATGATGTTCATGTTTCCCCCAGCTGATATTATCTGATAATTAATGATGTTCATGTTTCCCCAGTTCATATTATCTGATAATTAATGATGTTCATTTTACCCCCAGCTGATATTATCAGATAATTAATGACGCTCATGTTTCCCCCAGCTGATATTATCTGATAATTAATGATGTTCATGTTTCCCCCAGCTCATATTATCTGATAATTAATGATGTTCATGTTTCCCCCAGCTGATATTATCAGATAATTAATGATGTTAATGTTTCCCCCAGCTGATATTATCTGATAATTAATGATGTTCATGTTTCCCCCAGCTGATATTATCTGATAATTATTGATGTTCATGTTTCCCCCAGCTGATATTATCTGATAATTAATGATGTTCATGTTTCCCCCAACTGATATTATCTGATAATTAATGATGTTCATGTTTCCACCAGCTCATATTATCTGATAATTAATGATGTTCAGGTTTCCCCCAGCTGATATTATCAGATAATTAATGATGTTAATGTTTCCCCCAGCTGATATTATCTGATAATTAATGATGTTCATGTTTCCCCCAGCTGATATTATCTGATAATTAATGATGTTCATGTTTCCCCCAGCTGATATTATCTGATAATTAATGATGTTCATGTTTCCCCCAGCTGATATTATCTGATAATTAATGATGCTCATGTTTCCCCCAGCTGATATCTGATAATTAATGATGTTCATGTTTCCCCCAGCTGATATTATCTGATAATTAATGATGTTCATGTTTCCCCCAACTGATATTATCTGATAATTAATGATGTTCATGTTTCCACCAGCTCATATTATCTGATAATTAATGATGTTCAGGTTTCCCCCAGCTGATATTATCAGATAATTAATGATGTTAATGTTTCCCCCAGCTGATATTATCTGATAATTAATGATGTTCATGTTTCCCCCAGCTGATATTATCTGATAATTATTGATGTTCATGTTTCCCCCAGCTGATATTATCTGATAATTAATGATGTTCATGTTTCCCCCAACTGATATTATCTGATAATTAATGATGTTCATGTTTCCACCAGCTCATATTATCTGATAATTAATGATGTTCAGGTTTCCCCCAGCTGATATTATCAGATAATTAATGATGTTAATGTTTCCCCCAGCTGATATTATCTGATAATTAATGATGTTCATGTTTCCCCCAGCTGATATTATCTGATAATTAATGATGTTCATGTTTCCCCCAGCTGATATTATCTGATAATTAATGATGCTCATGTTTCCCCCAGCTGATATCTGATAATTAATGATGTTCATGTTTCCCCCAGCTGATATTATCTGATAATTAATGATGTTCATGTTTCCCCCAGCTGATATTCTTCTTCTTTTGCCCTCTATCCCCATAGACCCTGAACCAACTCACTCCAAACTACCCCCTATCTTTAGCTATGCCATACAGTTGTGTCCATGTCCTATCTTTAGCTATGCCATGCAGCTGTGTCCATGTCCTATCTTTAGCTATGCCACACAGCTGTGTCCATGTCCTATCTTTAGCTATGCCACACAGCTGTGTCCATGTCCTATCTTTAGCTATGCCATGCAGCTGTGTCCATGTCCTATCTTTAGCTATGCCATGCAGCTGTGTCCATGTCCTATCTTTAGCTATGCCACACAGCTGTGTCCATGTCCTATCTTTAGCTATGCCACACAGCTGTGTCCATGTCCTATCTTTATCTATGCCACACAGCTGTGTCCATGTCCTATCTTTAGCTATGCCACACAGCTGTGTCAATGTCCTATCTTTAGCTATGCCACACAGCTGTGTCCATGTCCTATCTTTAGCTATGCCACGCAGCTGTGTCCATGTCCTATCTTTAGCTATGCCATGCAGCTGTGTCCATGTCCTATCTTTAGCTATGCCATGCAGCTGTGTCCATGTCCTATCTTTAGCTATGCCACACAGCTGTGTCCATGTCCTATCTTTAGCTATACCACACAGCTGTGTCTATGTCCTATCTTTAGCTATGCCATGCAGCTGTGTCCATGTTCTATCTTTAGCTATGCCACACAGCTGTGTCCATGTCCTATCTTTAGCTATGCCACACAGCTGTGTCCATGTCCTATCTTTAGCTATGCCACACAGCTGTGTCCATGTCCTATCTTTAGCTATGCCATGCAGCTGTGTCCATGTCCTATCTTTAGCTATGCCACACAGCTGTGTCCATGTCCTATCTTTAGCTATGCCACACAGCTGTGTCCATGTCCTATCTTTAGCTATGCCATGCAGCTGTGTCCATGTCCTATCTTTAGCTATGCCATGCAGCTGTGTCCATGTCCTATCTTTAGCTATGTCCATGTCCTATCTTTAGCTATGCCATGCAGCTGTGTCCATGTCCTATCTTTAGCTATGTCCATGTCCTATCTTTAGCTATGCCATGCAGCTATGTCCATGTCCTATCTTTAGCTATGCCATGCAGCTGTGTCCATGTCCTATCTTTAGCTATGCCATGCAGCTGTGTCCATGTCCTATCTTTAGCTATGCCATGCAGCTGTGTCCATGTCCTATCTTTAGCTATGCCATGCAGCTGTGTCCATGTCCTATCTTTAGCTATGCCATGCAGCTGTGTCCATGTCCTATCTTTAGCTATACCATGCAGCTGTGTCCATGTCCTATCTTTAGCTATGCCATGCAGCTGTGTCCATGTCCTATCTTTAGCTATGTCCATGTCCTATCTTTAGCTATGCCATGCAGCTGTATCCATGTCCTATCTTTAGCTATACCATGCAGCTGTGTCCATGTCCTATCTTTAGCTATGCCATGCAGCTGTGTCCATGTCCTATCTTTAGCTATGCCATGCAGCTGTGTCCGTCCTATCTTTAGCTATGCCATGCAGCTGTGTCCATGTCCTATCTTTAGCTATGTCCATGTCCTATCTTTAGCTATGCCATGCAGCTATGTCCATGTCCTATCTTTAGCTATGCCATGCAGCTGTGTCCATGTCCTATCTTTAGCTATGTCATGCAGCTGTGTCCATGTCCTATCTTTAGCTATGCCATGCAGCTGTGTCCATGTCCTATCTTTAGCTATACCATGCAGCTGTGTCCATGTCCTATCTTTAGCTATGCCATGCAGCTGTGTCCATGTCCTATCTTTAGCTATGCCACACAGCTGTGTCCATGTCCTATCTTTAGCTATGCCATGTCCTATCTTTAGCTATGCCATTTCCTATCTTTAGCTATGCCACACAGCTGTGTCCATGTCCTATCTTTAGCTATGCCATGTCCTATCTTTGGCTATGCCATGTCCTATCTTTATCTATGCCATGTCCTATCTTTAGCTATGCCATGTCCTATCTTTAGCTATGCCATTTCCTATCTTTAGCTATGCCACACAGCTGTGTCCATGTCCTATCTTTAGCTATGCCATGTCCTATCTTTAGCTATGCCACACAGCTGTGTCCATGTCCTATCTTTAGCTATGCCACACAGCTGTGTCCATGTCCTATCTTTAGCTACGCCATGTCCTATCTTTAGCTATGCCATGTCCTATCTTTAGCTACGCCACACAACTGTGTCCATGTCCTATCTTTAGCTATGTCATGTCCTATCTTTAGCTATGCCATGTCCTATCTTTAGCTATGCCATGTCCTATCTTTAGCTATGCCATGCAGCTGTGCCCATGTCCTATCTTTAGCTATGCCATGTCCTATCTTTAGCTATGCCATGTCCTATCTTTAGCTATGCCATGCAGCTGTGTCCATGTCCTATCTTTAGCTATGCCATGCAGCTGTGTCCATATCCTATCTTTAGCTATGCCATGCAGCTGTGTCCATGTCCTATCTTTAGCTATGCCACACAGCTGTGTCCATGTCCTATCTTTAGCTATGCCACACAGCTGTGTCCATGTCCTATCTTTAGCTATGCCATGCAGCTGTGTCCATGTCCTATCTTTAGCTATGCCATGCAGCTGTGTCCATGTCCTATCTTTAGCTATGCCATGCAGCTGTGTCCATGTCCTATCTTTAGCTATGCCATGTCCTATCTTTAGCTATGCCACACAGCTGTGTCCATGTCCTATCTTTAGCTATGCCATGTCCTATCTTTAGCTATGCCATGCAGCTATGTCCATGTCCTATCTTTAGCTATGCCATGCAGCTGTGTCTATGTCCTATCTTTAGCTATGCCACGCAGCTGTGTCCATGTCCTATCTTTAGCTATGCCATGCAGCTGTGTCCATGTCCTATCTTTAGCTATGTCATGCAGCTGTGTCCATGTCCTATCTTTAGCTATGCCATGCAGCTGTGTCCATGTCCTATCTTTAGCTATACCATGCAGCTGTGTCCATGTTCTATCTTTAGCTATGCCATGCAGCTGTGTCCATGTCCTATCTTTAGCTATGCCACACAGCTGTGTCCATGTCCTATCTTTAGCTATGCCATGTCCTATTTTTAGCTATGCCATTTCCTATCTTTAGCTATGCCACACAGCTGTGTCCATGTCCAATCTTTAGCTATGCCATGTCCTATCTTTGGCTATGCCATGTCCTATCTTTAGCTATGCCATGTCCTATCTTTAGCTATGCCATGTCTTATCTTTAGCTATGCCATTTCCTATCTTTAGCTATGCCACACAGCTGTGTCCATGTCCTATCTTTAGCTATGCCATGTCATATCTTCTATGCCACACAGCTGTGTCCATGTCCTATCTTTAGCTATGCCACACAGCTGTGTCCATGTCCTATCTTTAGCTACGCCATGTCCTATCTTTAGCTATACCATGTCCTATCTTTAGCTATGCCACACAACTGTGTCCATGTCCTATCTTTAGCTATGTCATGTCCTATCTTTAGCTATGCCATGTCCTATCTTTAGCTATGCCATGTCCTATCTTTAGCTATGCCATGCAGCTGTGTCCATGTCCTATCTTTAGCTATGCCATGTCCTATCTTTAGCTATGCCATGTCCTATCTTTAGCTATGCCATGCAGCTGTGTCCATGTCCTATCTTTAGCTATGCCATGCAGCTGTGTCCATATCCTATCTTTAGCTATGCCATGCAGCTGTGTCCATGTCCTATCTTTAGCTATGCCACACAGCTGTGTCCATGTCCTATCTTTAGCTATGCCACACAGCTGTGTCCATGTCCTATCTTTAGCTATGCCATGCAGCTGTGTCCATGTCCTATCTTTAGCTATGCCATGCAGCTGTGTCCATGTCCTATCTTTAGCTATGCCACACAGCTGTGTCCATGTCCTATCTTTAGCTATGCCATGTCGTATCTTTATCTATGCCATGTCCTATCTTTTGCTATGCCATGCAGCTGTGTCCATGTCCTATCTTTAGCTATGCCATGCAGCTGTGTCCATGTCCTATCTTTAGCTACGCCATGCAGCTGTGTCCATGTCCTATCTTTAGCTATGCCACACAGCTGTGTCCATGTCCTATCTTTAGCTATGCCACACAGCTGTGTCAATGTCCTATCTTTAGCTATGCCACACAGCTGTGTCCATGTCCTATCTTTAGCTATGCCACGCAGCTGTGTCCATGTCCTATCTTTAGCTATGCCATGCAGCTGTGTCCATGTCCTATCTTTAGCTATGCCATGCAGCTGTGTCCATGTCCTATCTTTAGCTATGCCACACAGCTGTGTCCATGTCCTATCTTTAGCTATACCACACAGCTGTGTCTATGTCCTATCTTTAGCTATGCCATGCAGCTGTGTCCATGTTCTATCTTTAGCTATGCCACACAGCTGTGTCCATGTCCTATCTTTAGCTATGCCACACAGCTGTGTCCATGTCCTATCTTTAGCTATGCCACACAGCTGTGTCCATGTCCTATCTTTAGCTATGCCATGCAGCTGTGTCCATGTCCTATCTTTAGCTATGCCACACAGCTGTGTCCATGTCCTATCTTTAGCTATGCCACACAGCTGTGTCCATGTCCTATCTTTAGCTATGCCATGCAGCTGTGTCCATGTCCTATCTTTAGCTATGCCATGCAGCTGTGTCCATGTCCTATCTTTAGCTATGTCCATGTCCTATCTTTAGCTATGCCATGCAGCTGTGTCCATGTCCTATCTTTAGCTATGTCCATGTCCTATCTTTAGCTATGCCATGCAGCTATGTCCATGTCCTATCTTTAGCTATGCCATGCAGCTGTGTCCATGTCCTATCTTTAGCTATGCCATGCAGCTGTGTCCATGTCCTATCTTTAGCTATGCCATGCAGCTGTGTCCATGTCCTATCTTTAGCTATGCCATGCAGCTGTGTCCATGTCCTATCTTTAGCTATGCCATGCAGCTGTGTCCATGTCCTATCTTTAGCTATACCATGCAGCTGTGTCCATGTCCTATCTTTAGCTATGCCATGCAGCTGTGTCCATGTCCTATCTTTAGCTATGTCCATGTCCTATCTTTAGCTATGCCATGCAGCTGTATCCATGTCCTATCTTTAGCTATACCATGCAGCTGTGTCCATGTCCTATCTTTAGCTATGCCATGCAGCTGTGTCCATGTCCTATCTTTAGCTATGCCATGCAGCTGTGTCCGTCCTATCTTTAGCTATGCCATGCAGCTGTGTCCATGTCCTATCTTTAGCTATGTCCATGTCCTATCTTTAGCTATGCCATGCAGCTATGTCCATGTCCTATCTTTAGCTATGCCATGCAGCTGTGTCCATGTCCTATCTTTAGCTATGTCATGCAGCTGTGTCCATGTCCTATCTTTAGCTATGCCATGCAGCTGTGTCCATGTCCTATCTTTAGCTATACCATGCAGCTGTGTCCATGTCCTATCTTTAGCTATGCCATGCAGCTGTGTCCATGTCCTATCTTTAGCTATGCCACACAGCTGTGTCCATGTCCTATCTTTAGCTATGCCATGTCCTATCTTTAGCTATGCCATTTCCTATCTTTAGCTATGCCACACAGCTGTGTCCATGTCCTATCTTTAGCTATGCCATGTCCTATCTTTGGCTATGCCATGTCCTATCTTTATCTATGCCATGTCCTATCTTTAGCTATGCCATGTCCTATCTTTAGCTATGCCATTTCCTATCTTTAGCTATGCCACACAGCTGTGTCCATGTCCTATCTTTAGCTATGCCATGTCCTATCTTTAGCTATGCCACACAGCTGTGTCCATGTCCTATCTTTAGCTATGCCACACAGCTGTGTCCATGTCCTATCTTTAGCTACGCCATGTCCTATCTTTAGCTATGCCATGTCCTATCTTTAGCTACGCCACACAACTGTGTCCATGTCCTATCTTTAGCTATGTCATGTCCTATCTTTAGCTATGCCATGTCCTATCTTTAGCTATGCCATGTCCTATCTTTAGCTATGCCATGCAGCTGTGCCCATGTCCTATCTTTAGCTATGCCATGTCCTATCTTTAGCTATGCCATGTCCTATCTTTAGCTATGCCATGCAGCTGTGTCCATGTCCTATCTTTAGCTATGCCATGCAGCTGTGTCCATATCTTATCTTTAGCTATGCCATGCAGCTGTGTCCATGTCCTATCTTTAGCTATGCCACACAGCTGTGTCCATGTCCTATCTTTAGCTATGCCACACAGCTGTGTCCATGTCCTATCTTTAGCTATGCCATGCAGCTGTGTCCATGTCCTATCTTTAGCTATGCCATGCAGCTGTGTCCATGTCCTATCTTTAGCTATGCCATGCAGCTGTGTCCATGTCCTATCTTTAGCTATGCCATGTCCTATCTTTAGCTATGCCACACAGCTGTGTCCATGTCCTATCTTTAGCTATGCCATGTCCTATCTTTAGCTATGCCATGCAGCTATGTCCATGTCCTATCTTTAGCTATGCCATGCAGCTGTGTCTATGTCCTATCTTTAGCTATGCCACGCAGCTGTGTCCATGTCCTATCTTTAGCTATGCCATGCAGCTGTGTCCATGTCCTATCTTTAGCTATGTCATGCAGCTGTGTCCATGTCCTATCTTTAGCTATGCCATGCAGCTGTGTCCATGTCCTATCTTTAGCTATACCATGCAGCTGTGTCCATGTTCTATCTTTAGCTATGCCATGCAGCTGTGTCCATGTCCTATCTTTAGCTATGCCACACAGCTGTGTCCATGTCCTATCTTTAGCTATGCCATGTCCTATTTTTAGCTATGCCATTTCCTATCTTTAGCTATGCCACACAGCTGTGTCCATGTCCTATCTTTAGCTATGCCATGTCCTATCTTTGGCTATGCCATGTCCTATCTTTAGCTATGCCATGTCCTATCTTTAGCTATGCCATGTCTTATCTTTAGCTATGCCATTTCCTATCTTTAGCTATGCCACACAGCTGTGTCCATGTCCTATCTTTAGCTATGCCATGTCATATCTTCTATGCCACACAGCTGTGTCCATGTCCTATCTTTAGCTATGCCACACAGCTGTGTCCATGTCCTATCTTTAGCTACGCCATGTCCTATCTTTAGCTATACCATGTCCTATCTTTAGCTATGCCACACAACTGTGTCCATGTCCTATCTTTAGCTATGTCATGTCCTATCTTTAGCTATGCCATGTCCTATCTTTAGCTATGCCATGTCCTATCTTTAGCTATGCCATGCAGCTGTGTCCATGTCCTATCTTTAGCTATGCCATGTCCTATCTTTAGCTATGCCATGTCCTATCTTTAGCTATGCCATGCAGCTGTGTCCATGTCCTATCTTTAGCTATGCCATGCAGCTGTGTCCATATCCTATCTTTAGCTATGCCATGCAGCTGTGTCCATGTCCTATCTTTAGCTATGCCACACAGCTGTGTCCATGTCCTATCTTTAGCTATGCCACACAGCTGTGTCCATGTCCTATCTTTAGCTATGCCATGCAGCTGTGTCCATGTCCTATCTTTAGCTATGCCATGCAGCTGTGTCCATGTCCTATCTTTAGCTATGCCACACAGCTGTGTCCATGTCCTATCTTTAGCTATGCCATGTCGTATCTTTATCTATGCCATGTCCTATCTTTTGCTATGCCATGCAGCTGTGTCCATGTCCTATCTTTAGCTATGCCATGCAGCTGTGTCCATGTCCTATCTTTAGCTACGCCATGCAGCTGTGTCCATGTCCTATCTTTAGCTATGCCACACAGCTGTGTCCATGTCCTATCTTTAGCTATGCCATGCAGCTGTGTCCATGTCCTATCTTTAGCTATGCCATGCAGCTGTGTCCATGTCCTTCTTGTATTGTTCATGTCTGTTTTTACTTCCCAGCTGATATTATCTAATATATATATATACATATATATATATATATGTATTTCACAGTAAAGTGGATGATACTGAGCAATGCTGTTCTATATTTTCAGCATATGACACTCACAGCTATAGTCCAGCTGTCTGTAGCATTCATCTGTGGATTGTTGCCTTACATTTACTTGCCTGTGGCAGCTCACGTGCACATTGCCAGATGGACATGGGGTGACCAGAGAACATTTGCAGGTTTCTTGACCCACTTATTGCGTGTGGAATATGGTACTTGGGATCTGGTGAGTAACTGATTTTGTTTACTTGTGTTCGCTTGCTGTGTAGTCAATCATGTGCTACTGCTTCTAGCTCACTGGACTGATTGTTGCATGTGGGTTAGCTTGTCCCTCACCATCACCCACTTCAGCTTCTGAGGTACTTGTAATTTACATCCCCAAGTCAAGGATGAGAAATCAGCACTTTAGTACAACTGACCAGTGTAGGGATAGAACATGCTCTTATCCATTTGGCGATGCTGACCTCTGGTAAGAGATTATCCATACATATAAATTGACTGGAAGTAATAATAATCATATCCACTGCTGGCTCTGGCCAAGAGATTACGAATGCAATTTGTAATCCCACGTGCCATGTTTCAAACACAGCTGCAGGCTACTTGGAAGCAGGCAGCCTTGCGTTGGTTTTGATACAATGGTATGAGTGCTGGTCGTTCAGAAAGCAATAGCAAACTTCTGAATGTAAACTTGCCAAGGAATCGCTAACAGCTAAACAATGCTGGAGTTGACTGCTATGTCCTGTAAATGATATGCAACTGACTGCATTTGGTTCAGTAGCAACAGTTGAATATTAACTTCACATCACATGTTAAGAAAGAAATGCGGCATGTTTTCAGTTAGACAAGCATGAACACTGTTTTATTTTTTGCGTTGGGAACCTGATGAAGTGGAAATAAATGTACTCGACACAGATGTGAGTCATGGATTATTTTAAAGAAACTCACTGTTTTTTTAAATTTAAATGTTGCTGCTTTGAGTTCAGTTGAGTTGAGTCAAGAACTGACATCCCAGCACTTGGGACATTCCCGTCTGCAACAGCCAGCGAAGAGTCCCAATACTTATGCTACCAGTAGCAATGTAATTATATGTCCGTCTGGCCTTTCCTCAAAGTTTGAAATGTCGGCCGGAAATATTTGTATCATTTTATGAGAAAGGTCTCTATGTCAACCTCACTCCAATAGACAAAAGCCCTTTTCAGGAATCAGATGTCCAGTACACTATTGCAATAGACTTAAGAGTTTCAAAAGGTCTTCCCGAGGATTCCTCAACCAGCTATCCATATACCTTAAAACTTAATGAAAAGTTTTAAAAGCATAAAGTCAGTTCTGTGAATCACAAAATCAAATTCAGATCATATTATTATTCTTCTGAAATAATAATATATGTCTCCTTCAAATGACATCTTTAAAACACAGGAAACTCATAATTGGTCTCAACATTGAAGAACTTCAACCTCCTACACCCCCACCCCTATGATTAGATGCAAATGTGCACCAAAGAGCATTGCCTACATTGAGATAGAGACTAGATAAATACAACTGTAAACTTCATCCAAACAATATCTCACAGTATTTATTTTTACTTACAGCTGAAGAATCATACTGGCCAGGGATTTGTTCCCAGCTTGTTGTAAGTATACACAATTGACTTTAGTTTATAGTGGTTTTCTACAGTGAAGAAGTGCAAGTACAAATCTAATGAGAAATGGTCATTTATAACATAGGCTATGCACTAATAGAAACATCTGCAGCTGTGAGATTTTGCTGAATCATAAGGTGTTTTGTACTTCTAACAATATGAGGAGTGGTTGCCAAGTGTGACCACCTTCACACGTGGGATGTGGGTTCCAATCCTCAGTAAGTTCAAGTCCCTTTTCTCACGCCTTGAGGTGCATTAGGAACATGGTGCTACCCTCACATTTGTATAGAGCAATGGGCACGTGATGGGTGACGTGGTCAGTGTCATCCTGGCTGCTAATAATTATAACAAGAGTTACAAGGCTACAGGGTCAACTTAATTGCACCAGGTTTGATCCCATCTGGTGTGGTCTCTCTCCATGAAAGTATCTCATGGAGTACAAACTCTATAGCTTCAGCTATGACCCCGGGGATCTCCAGAAAACTGGTTTTATGAACCGAATGGAGTCCAAAGATGAACCTACAACCTTCTGAGCGTGGGGCAAATGGCTTGACGCTTTGACAAGGAGACCCCATAAAAACAATAATAACATGGGTGATTATCACACAGAGAGTGTAATATAATCAGTGTGGGATTAATGAAACAAATAGAACGACAGTTTGAGAGGAAATAATAGAGACAAAGAGTATTAAGTTATTGTAACTGATAGAATATATAGAATATGAAGGTTAATGAGACTGATATAATAATAACATTATGAGTTAGTAGAATTGAATACCAATGTGAGGTTATTGAGAGAAAAACAGAATAGAATCAGAGCTAATGAGAGAGACACATAGTGTAGAAGTTATTACAATTTATAGAATTACAATGTGAACATTAATGTACCAGACAAAATAATTAATGTTAGAGATAATTTAACAGAAAAAATGCATGCAGTAATGTGGATTTTAATGAGGCAGGCTTAAGTGGAGTATCAGAGCACAATAATGATAGAAAACTGCCTGTCTTCAATGTTGTCAACACTATTAAAGTCTCTACAAGTTTTGTCCTAAGATTCAGTCAACTCATTGTATGTTGCAGAGCTTACTCCACACACGTGTCGTATGAAGTGTCCCTACTGATGGCTGTCTTAGCCGCGTTTTCTTTCATTTCCATTTATCACAGGTATGTTGGTCTTAGTTTCTTAGTTTTCTGTCATTTATTATTTAATTTAAATATAATAGTAACAGTCAGTAAACATTGGACGCCTTTTTCACGCCATTCGGCACATGTGGTATATGGTGCTGGCCCTATATTTATAGACCATGTGGCACACGTGATCAATACTGTGATTTCTCTTTGAATTGACGAAACCAGACTGCTGAACACAATATATGATACTGGAGATATACCTCCTGAATTATGTAATTCTATATATATATTGCAATCCTGAAGAAATCAGGAGCCTTGGAATGTGATCAACTTCAAACAATTAGTATAATGAGCCATATGACAAAGATTTTGTTAAGAATCATCGTGCAAAGAGTTAGGAAGAAAATACAACCTCTAATAGGAGAAAAACAATATGGGTTCGTAGAAGGCAAGAGTACAGTAAATGCTGTGTATATGCTGAGAACATTAATTGAGTATTCTGTAGAAGTAAATGAAAAATTTCCTTTATTCTTCTTTTATTGACTACACAAAGGCTTTTGATAAACTAAGACATGTCAACATGGTGAAGATGCTTGCAGATCTACAAATTGATGGGAAAGATTTTAGACTTGTGAAGAACATTTATTGAAAACAACTAGCTGCAATAAATATTAATAATGAAGTAGGTCAATATCAGCATATTAAAAGAGGTGTCCGACATGGATGTGTAATGTCTCCAAATCTTTTTTTCCCTATACAGTGAACATATTTCTAGAAATTTAGAAGATATGAGAGGAATCGCCATTGGGGGAAGTAACATAAATAACATTAGATTCGCAGATGATACTGTATTGATTGCAGACAATGAGCAGGGTCTGCAACATTTAGTAGATGCGGTTGTTTCACAGTTATAGTAGTCAATGACATCAGTTCTGTGTTGTTTGACTGTTATTCTTTGGCCCCCCCTGCATAGTGCTTCTGTCTGGCTTCATGCCTTTTCTCGTGATGTTCTTAGTCATGTTGAGGTTGCAGATTTGCAGTCGTCTGGTGATTCATTTAATCTCCCTGCCTCTTTGACAGCACTTAAAATATCAGCCTGGTCCATTGCTCATCCACTTCCCAAAGTAGCCTATCAGCTTGCTCATTTCTTCTGACATCCTCATGTTCTGGCACAAAAATACACCTGATTTCCAACAGGCTTGAGCTCCTCAGAGCTCTATCACAGCCTCCGAGACCAGTCCATCTGTCTGTCTGTCTCCTCACTGAGTCACAGAGAAAGCATGCCTGGGTGAAAGTCTTTTGTGTCTCCATCCAGGCCATAACTTTAGTTACTGCCATTACCTCCATAGGCTAATTGTTGAAACTGCATCGGCATTGCAGTTTTCCATCACAGTTTGTCCTCTGACCTGAGCTGTAAAAGCCTCTGAGCTCATGTCTCAAACAACTGACCCATCTGTGTAGATGACTGCCTCCATCAGTAGAATTCTCAAAAATCAAGGCATGAACTTCTGCACCCACAGTTACAGTTACAGTAGTTGTCTGCATCCCCTATCCAGCCTGATGCATACTGAAAAGGACATATCACACGCAGTAGGCATTTGTATCCATTCTTCACCAGATTCTTTGTCCTTAGAGGACATACCTGTTGAATAATGCCGTCAGCCGGACTCATACTGGATGTTCCTCTGTTCAACCTGCTGCCATCTCTCATCTTGAGCTCACTATGCAGTGGATGCTGTGTATCACCATTGATTTGTGGATAGGCACGTACTCTGCGTATTCTTGTTCTGCCTTTCATGGTTGGAAAATCAAGGAGGATACCCCACTACCCTGCATGCTGTATATAAATAAAAATAAAGAGGAAGATTGAACCTGGGAGGAGTTTATAGTAGATGTGTCCACAACGTGTGAGTTGATAAACAGTGTTAGCATGTTATGGCGGAGCTGAGATTGATTAATGATGATGTGAGGAGTATAACAGCAAGATACACAGATAGATGACAGAATGGAAGAATAAAAACAAATTGCTTATAGAGTCTAATACGTCCGTCATACATATAGGTCATGTAGAATGGAGGGACCTCATGAAACAGCTTCTCTCTTTCAGTTAATTATGAACTAAAGACAGTAAAGATAGTTGTACATTGTATCTTCAGATCTAGAGCACAAATACAGTACCCAATATCCATCCTATCAATGAGCTAGCAAGAATGGGTGGTATTCTGTGGCACTAGGAATCTTTGTAACATAACTGCCCCTGTTCCTCATGATATAAGATGGCACAACAAAGATAATTACTAAATACTGTTGCATTGAAATATACAACAACATTTGTCTCTGCATTATAGAAATAATAAATCTACATTAATAGGTTGATTGTTATACTGTGGGTGTGAGTATGTGCTAAAAGTATTTACTTCAACATCTCTCACTGCTGCTCTTACATCTCTTGAAGTGTTATATAGAGTGTCAGTGTTATTTTTAATTAAAGAAGAGATAGACTGTAGGTGGACTATCTGACTGCACCATAAAGACACAGGACAAAAAGTGATCATACAGCCATTCTTTAGTGCGGAGAAAGCTATGGTCAATAAGCATTATGGGGGTGGTGGGTGATTAACCAGTACAAAGATTTGATAAGGGAATGCTGTATTAACTGTACATTCAACATCTATGTTTGGCCACTTTTGTACATTCAACATCAATGTTTGGCCACTTTTGTACATTCAACATCTATGTTTTGCCACTTTTTCAGATACAAGACAAACACAAGTGTTGTTGTGTTTTACATCATGCTGGTCCTTTATTTGGTTTTCTTTTGTTGGAGAGCAAATCTGGATATCATGAATCCTCTATTTTTTCGAGTGGTGAGTTCCAAAACTGTCTGTGATATTGTTCTATTAGATGGTTTTATGTCACTTGTTTACTGTATATTAGATTCTGATAATTCCAACCATTACAGCAAAATAATGTTCCTAGACATAGTGCTACAATGTTTTCATCTATTTTCTTCTTCATTTTGTATTGAACTTGTCTTATTGATCGTACATAGCAATACATTGCTCTGCGTTATCAAAACTCACCTTTCTTTTGTATCTAAACAGAATAATTCAAATTGGACAATTCAGGGGCATGTATTCTTTGCAATAAGTATCACATTTCATCGCAGACCATTGAAGAGTCTCAAGATGTGGCTATATTTTCTGTTTTTATTATGACTGCATTAGACTACATTACACTACATCATAATTAAATATGCTTTCCTTTCTGTCTGACGATCAGTGCAGTAGAATTATCCAGAATCTAATAATAGACGCTACAGCCACCTAAATGAGCTAGTGAGTTTATACTAGAGTGTAGAGAGTTGAGTTTAAGACTACAGGCTGAGACAGTTGTGTTGAAAATGTACTTGATCCACATGTATGTTGACAGGTTGAGAGATTCTTGATATACTTGATACACATGTATGTTGACAGGTTGAGAGATTCTGGATGTACTTGATACACATGTTTGTTGACAGGTTGAGAGATTCTGGATGTACTTGATCCACATGTATGTTGACAGGTTGAGAGATTCTGGATGTACTTGATACACATGTTTGTTGACAGGTTGAGAGATTCTGGATGTACTTGATCCACATATATGTTGACAGGTTGAGAGATTCTGGATGTACTTGATACACTTGTATGTTGACAGGTTGAGAGATTCTGGATGTACTTGATACACATGTATGTTGACAGGTTGAGAGATTCTGGATGTACTTGATCCACATGTATGTTGACAGGTTGAGAGATTCTGGATGTACTTGATACACACGTTTATTGACAGGTTGAGAGATTCTGGATGTACTTGATACACATGTATGTTGACAGGTTGAGATATGCTGGATGTACTTGATACACATGTTTGTTGACAGGTTGAGAGATTCTGGATGTACTTGATCCACATGTATGTTGACAGGTTGAGAGATGCTGGATGTACTTGATACACATGTATGTTGACAGGTTGAGAGATTCTGGATGCAGGCTGATCTGGTGCTTGTGGTCCTAGCTTCAGTGACATTTTCTGACATCAACAGGTAACAACTAAAATGTTCATTGCTAAATATCTAATGAAGTGTTTGTCATATAGATAGAGCAAATAGAGACAACCATCTTCACAGGCTGAGCTTTGATGGTTAGAAACTGGGACAGCTATATCACACTGTAAACACAGGTTTATAGATGTGTCTTTAGTGGTGACGCAGTGAGTAATGCTTTATCTTAACATCACAATGGTCCACGTTCAATCCCTCATAGTGTTAGTGGTAGGTATGTTTCCCCTCAGAAAAGCTCCAATGGTCACCTAGATTCAGATTGTCTACTTCAGAAATTTCTTCGAAGGAATGGTGATGAGGAAGGCGGCTCATCACTTCAAGTTATTCTGCGTTGACCTTGTATATATGAAGGTCTAACATGTTGCACCTGCTCCTACGTGTCAGTCTCAGTGACCATATTTAAGATCAGCATAAACAGGACATAAAATATAAATCATAGGACACAACCTTATTAAGAATAGGAAAAGGTAAAGGATGTGTATGTAACTTCCATGTACAGGAACAGAGTACAGTGGTTCAGGTGTTTTGATGCCAAATCAGAAAGTGGGAAGCCAAATATGGGCAACAGTCTAACAGAGACAGGTCAAGTTGGAAATGGATATATGGGAAGGACATATGCATGATATGGAAGGGCGTAAAAAGAGTTAAACAGTGGCATCTAATACAGTATTTATTCCTGCTGAATGGACACGTCCCAAAGTGTTGATGATGTGGCTCTCCATTCTGAGTCTGGCCGAGCGGTCTGAATTACGTGACTTTATGAAAATGACACACAGATCATCGACAACCCTGTGATCAGAAGAATTGAAGTGATGTCCCTAAGATGTTCCATAAACCGGTCAACCAGGCATCTTTCGATCTGTCCAGTATATTGTATGTCACACCTCTTGCAAATAATAGTGTATATAAAGTTACAAGATGTGCAGGAAAACTAATTTTTTCAGAAAAATATGCCTTTGGAAATGTGAGAATCTGTGTCTGAGTAATGTGTTCACATTTCTTAGGTACACCTTCCAGTGATATTTGGGTCCACCCAAAAGTGGGGTAAGCATTGAAAGGTGACTGGACAAGCAAGTCTCTGAAATGGTTGTTGTGTGATAGATTACCATAGGGTTATTTGGAAACACCTTTCAGTCTGATCTCAGGATAGATTACTAAAGGGCTATTTGGAAACACCTCTTGATCTGATCTCAGGGTAGATTACCATAGGGCCATTTAAAAAAAACCTGATCTCAGGATAGAGCAGTGACAGAGGAAAATGTACATGATAGTCAAAACATGTGAAACACTAACCAACATATACAACAAATGCATAGCACACAGATACGTTCTTGAAGTATTCAAAACTACTAATGTTTACCAAGTTTACAGATCTGATCCCGTAATGACTCAAACACTTCTTTCATCTCTATCCAAACCTCTCCAAAAATATATCGATCTCATCACATTTGAAAAGTTAGCTGCTAATAAATACTCGTTGAAAGCCAGTCTGTTTCAGATCAAAGTATTCATGTTAAATTGCTATCAGTAAAATAGCAGACTTTGAGGGGAAATTATGTGGTGCTGTCTTCACTGACATCACCATACAATATAAACACAAAAACTACAGACTCTGAAAATGGTATTGACTCCCATTATCTTGATCACATCCATTTTATCAAATTTGAAACAATCTGAGTCTGAAATGATTCCTTGTCAGTGTTCCAACATTGATATAGTTGTCCCTCATTCTGGGACCTCTGCTTGTGTTCTTTGTTTACACTAATTATCTTCCCCTACATCTGTGCTTACACTAATGATCTTCCCTTACATCTGTGTTTACACTAATGATCTTCCCCTACATCTGTGTTTACACTAATGATCTTCCCCTACATCTGTATTTACACTAATGATATTCCCCTACATCTGTGTTTACACTAATGATCTTCCCCTACATCTGTGTTTACACTAATGATCTTCCCCTACATCTGTGTTTACACTAATGATCTTCCCCATCATCTGTGTTTACACTAATGATCTTCCCCTACATCTGTGCTTATACTAATGATATTACCCTACATCTGTGCTTACACTAATGATCTTCCCTTACATCTGTGTTTACACTAATGATCTTCCCTTACATCTGTGCTTATACTAATGATCTTCCCCTACTTCTGTGCTTACACTAATGATCTTCCCCTACATCTGTGTTTACACTAATGATCTTCCCCTACATCTGTGTTTACACTAATGATCTTTCCCTACATCTGTGTTTACACTAATGATCTTCCCCTACATCTGTGTTTACACTAATGATCTTCCCCTACATCTGTGCTTACACTAATGATCTTCCCCTACATCTGTGTTTACATGAATGATC
This sequence comes from Cepaea hortensis, assembly GCA_963921405.1. Lineage (NCBI taxonomy): Eukaryota > Metazoa > Mollusca > Gastropoda > Stylommatophora > Helicidae > Cepaea > Cepaea hortensis. The sequence continues at coordinate 65,371,168 of OY992894.1, read as the reverse complement.
TTCCCTTACATCTGTGTTTACACGAATGATCTTCCCCTACATCTGTGTTTACACTAATGATCTTCCCCTACATCTGTGTTTACACTAATGATCTTCACCTACATCTCTGTTTACACTAATGATCTTCACCTACATCTCTGTTTACACTAATGATCTTCCCCTACATCTGTGTTTACACTAATGATCTTCCCCTACATCTGTGTTTACACTAATGATCTTCCCCTACATCTTTGTTTACACTAATGATCTTCCCCTACATCTTTGTTTACACTAATGCTTTTCCCTTACATCCGTGTTTACACTAATGATCTTCCCCTACATCTGTGTTTACACTAATGATCTTCCCCTTCATCTGTGTTTACACTAATGACCTTCCCCTACATCTGTGTTTACACTAATGATCTTCCCCTACATCTGTGTTTACACTAATGATCTTCCCCTTCATCTGTGTTTACACTAATGATCTTCCCCTACATCTGTGTTTACACTAATGATCTTCCCCTACATCTGTGTTTACACTAATGATCTTCCCCTACATCTGTGTTTACACTAATGATATTCCCCTACATCTGACTACATGCTACCCATGTTAGGCTGGTCACCCTAGGAGCCTGGTGAATGAACAGAAACCTCCACCTCGAGGGGATTCAACCACATGACCACCAAGCTGGCAGACAAGCCTGTTAGCCACTTTGCTGCCGCAACTCACACATCAGAATATGCTCTATATAATCCACTTAGTTACATCTTTGTCTGACTGGCACTATCATCAGATAGTTTGTAACATGGAGTTATACCTCTCCATAACACAAAGCCAGAGGTGAATTTAGAGACCATGTGTTGCCCATGCAGCATGATCCCTCTCTCTGTCTGTCTTGTTTACTCTGAGGAAAGGTAACATTAATAAGTCTGGAACAAGACAAGCTGCAGAAGCGGATGGATTGGCAAAGCAATACTCTTAACTGTCCGCCTAATTACATCATTACTGGCTGTATATAACTCTTACGAACTCTATAATTTCAGTTGAAAACAAAATCATTGTATTTCTTTCCATGCTCAGATTTATTGTAAGCACATGGGATCTGGGCAGGCTGCGAGTGGATACATTTCTAGTACTAGCAGTCATTGGATCACATCTGTCTAATGTGAGTTTATTGTTTTTGTATGTGTATGTATATATATTGTATGCATAAAATGTTAACATGGCCTCGGAGTTTAGCATATATGGTGATTGTTTGCGCACATGGCTGAGGTAGTTAGTACACATGGCTGAGGTAGTTAGTACACATGGCTGAGGTAGTTAGTACACATGGCTGAGGTAGTTAGTACACATGGCTGTGGTAGTTAGTACACATGGCTGAGGTAGTTAGTACACATGGCTGAGATAGTTAGTACACATGGCTGAGGTAGTTAGTACACATGGCTGAGGTAGTTAGTACACATGGCTGAGGTAGTTAGTACACATGGCTGAGGTAGTTAGTACACATGGCTGAGGTAGTTAGTACACATGGCTGAGGTAGTTAGTACACATGGCTGTGGTAGTTAGCTAATTTGCCTACCAATGCAGTGGTCCTGAGTGTGTTCTGTAATATTGATAAAGTTGGATTGTTTTTCCAACCTGTACAGCCCCAGGGTCACCACAGCTTTGTAACATGATATCTAAGATTTCTTTGGGAAAGTGAAGCTGCCGGATCAGAAAGAATACTCTAACTGTCTGCCTGTCGGAGCTTCCATCCTAGACCAAATTATCTCCAATATGCAGCTTTTTTTACCTGACATTTGAACCCAGTCAATCAACCAAGTGAAGATTGACTACAGCGGATGGTCATCAAATTATGTCTCTCACTTTTGTTGTACATCCTGACAGATTGCTTTTCATCCATCTCTTGATGTTATCTTCCCACTTGTATTGTGTCTACCTCTTGCTCATCTATCTACCTTCAACAGTTTAGTTTAGTTTAGTCGATAGATCAACATCACGGCACACGGGTGTAACCCATAAGTGCTCCGTTTTCCTCCTAACTCAAACCTGAGTCTGGAGAAACTCAGCTCAGTGCATGAACTCCGTAGCACCAGTGAGGATCCTGAAATACTTTGGGTAGATTTTTAACTCAAAATTTTGCCTGGACAGCACCGTTAGGCTACTCTTTTTCAATTTCCAACTGCAAAGGGATTTTTTACATGCGCAACAGTACACACGGGCGTCCTGTCTCACTACCCAGAGATCGGGGGAAATTTTATTACTAGAAGTCCACGTGAAAAAATCCCGGTCCTCACCGGGGCTTGAACCCGGAACCTCCAGCACTCGAGGCGGCCACCATACCTTGAGACCACGCAGCTCCCTATCTATCTTCAACTGTTTCCTCCAGTATGGTCTTCATGAAAGTGTCATTTTTTAAATATTTGGTCAGATTATTAGAGTTGACTCTGTGTTATTATTTACATTAGCTATCTGTTTATTTGCAGCTGCTCTATGTCTTTAATATTTGTTTACTTTTGTTTCCAATATATTTTTTTTTCACATATCCTTTACAGGACATCACTGTCAACATCAGCATCTTTTAGCTGATTGTTGATCTCTTGGCAAGATTACGCTTAGTAGTTTGCCATTACTTTCTGAGCGACCAGCTCACATACCCCATAAGTTACAGGCGCGGAGAGAACCGCTATCGATTCTCACGCAAATCACGTTACTCATGAGAGTATGCGGGATTACGGAGAAAGTTGTGTAACCCCTAGACCAGTGAGACCAGCTTCCAGTATATACTTATATATATATTAGTATGTGTGTCGTGTGTACGCTTTCACATTTTTGCACCTAAATTTGATGTTCTAATTGCTTGTTCATTTTCCTGGCTTCTGCACCATACAGTAGTGTTGAGTGTATAATTTGGCTATTGTTAATTGTTATTGCCTTTTCCCTAAAGCTGTTCCATCTTTTGTATGTTGCTGAATGTCTGTTTGGCCATTCCTATTCTCTGTAATTTTCTGTCACATCTGCCATCATCTCTCCAAGAAAGAAGAAACTATAACAGTATATCTCCATCATGCCTCACTGGCTTGTCATTGGCCTCACATATCTGCACTTTTACCTGTGTATGTCTGTCTGTTCAATGTAAGTGTATTTATGGTGTGATTTATAACACAGGCATTACTGTCATGGAGTCACTGAGTACTTAACAGTTTATAAATGGGCACAAATATGACAGGATAAAACAACCTTAGATGTAACTCTGCAAAACCTGCGGGATCTGCAGAATGCCACAGTTCATTCACTAAGCATAATTGCAGAGATAAGCTGGTTCCAAGCAAATGAGCAGAAGAAGATTAAGAAGAAGAAGAATGAGCAAACTTTATTTTAATAGGGTCACAAATTGGTCATGCAACCCTTCTACGAAGAGGAAGAGAAGTCTCATGAAATTATAGTCACACATAGTAGTACTGCATTTTCTGTGTTAGTATTCTAGTAACACTGATTACCGTGCTGATTTTATACCGCAACTTATCTTTCAGCAACAACTCTGGAATGCATGCGACCATAGCAGTAATTTTGTGGTCCATGACTTCGCGGTCCAGGAATTACAAGCATTCCCTTCACAGGCTATAGTTCTAACTAAAGGAGACTTGCCATCCAACAGCTTCAGGTAAATGCATGGCTCAAGGATCAGAAACTGTGTCAAGATGTAATTGTAAACGTATACAAGTGATCTTGTGTAAATTCATTCAGTTTGAAAGTAATGAAGTATGTTGTACATGTGAACATGGCTGGTTTGCCATTCTTGAATGTTGTATACATGTGGTTGGTAGGTTTAATAATTTTACCTGAAGCCTGCAAACAGCCTATTTATGATTTTCCAACTTCTGGGGGATTTTTTTTTTTAAACATAAATCTCTGATTGATTCACCTTTATCCAGGATATCTGATCAGTAATTGTCCATAATTGAACTTGTACCCAGTACTTTTCAAGTGAGAGGTGGGTGCCAGAGCTGTAAGCCACTCTGTCCCCATTTAGTTTGTGTGTTTGTGAACGTCAGAGACACTGCAGTCTGTGACCTACAGTGTTGTCTGTGATCTACACATGGGATTGCCTGGACACTTCACTATATGGTGCTTTCCATTTGTCTCATCTGAACTAAATCTTTGAACAGTTTGTGTTTGTGAGACAGTGAGGATTAGCGTGAGACTTGCGACCTCATCCTGTAGAAAACTGTAGCTGCAACATCCAACCACTCATGGGCACATCTATAAAGGACTTGGCTTTAGTTGCTTGAGAGCCTTTGCTCCATTTGAATGTGAAACTCACAAGAAGAAGAAGAATGCCAGAGATACTGTGCGACTGCCTCGATATTTGAACAACATGGCACTTTACATTTGTCACTTCACTGACAGATTTACAACCAGATCCTGAAATAGTTGTGTTTTTGTGAATGTCAGATCACCATACACTGTGATCTACTTAAGACTGCCTGGAAACTCGAGAAAGGGGTAATTTTGCGTCTGTTAAAACCAGAAATGAAGAATCATACCAAGAGTTGTGGCTTTCAATGGAAAGAGCAAAATTAATGCTATTCGTTTAGTTTTCAGTTTATTTGGTCTTGCATCATCTCTCCTTGACAATAGAAATATATTATTTGTTGATGCTTTAATTGTATTCTTTCATGTGTTATGCCCTCAGTATTAGAATAATTAAGAGAGTTCTGGAATGAACTTGAATGTGTAGACACTGATGTCATTTAGAGGTTAATCTGTGTTTCACGATTACAATCTCAATGGTTGAAGGGTTCAAGGTGAGAGTATTGACTTCATTACACTGAGTTTTACCCCATCTGGCCCAGTCTCTCTCTGCAGAACGGTCAGTCTGCCAAGAGCAATACAACAACCATGAACTCTGTAGCTCCAACAATTACCTCCTGGGGTCTGTGGGGAAACTTGCGCTCATGGTCTAAACACTGAACAAGCCCGTGACCTTTAGAGCTTGAGGTGGACAGCTTGACCACTCTGCCACGGAGACCCCTGATTACCTCCTGGGGTCTGTGGGAAACTTGCGCTCATGGTCTAAACACTGAACAAGCCCGTGACCTTTAGAGCTTGATGTGGACAGCTTGACCACTCTGCCACGGAGACCCCCTGATTACCTCCTGGGGTCTGTGGGAAACTTGCGCTCATGGTCTAAACACTGAACAAACCCGTGACCTTTAGAGCTTGAGGTGGACAGCTTGACCACTCTGCCACGGAGACCCCCTGATTACCTCCTGGGGTCTGTGGGAAACTTGCGCTCATGGTCTAAACACTGAACAAACCCGTGACCTTTAGAGCTTGAGGTGGACAGCTTGACCACTCTGCCACGGAGACCCCCTGATTACTGTGTCAACTCAGACGGAGCACTGACAAGGTCACATGTCACCTCTGTGACTGATTGTTCATGTCCACGTGACAGTGGATGCGTGGTAGGAGCGTATGTTGCTACAGTTCGGGAACTTAGATATCCTGAAGTCACTTCAGTAGGCCAATCTTTAATCATTATAACAATTCTAACCTATTGATCATTTTTGTGTTGTCTTTCAGATATTTCCACATGTGTGAGAATGTCCGTCCGGATATTACAGTGTTTGACCAAGAGGTTAGGTCAAGGTTTTATTGCTGTTTTTTAGTGGCTTATTTGTTTACATGTCTGGATATTATCTGGAATGTGTATAGCTATTATTTTGTTGTAAATGTTAAAATAAGCTGAATTATTGGCTGTAATCAACCAGAAAGAACATACACATCTTTCAGATACAATGTCAGGCATAAACTGTGATTTTGAAAGTTGGATGCCACTGCCAATGTGAATACAGTGTGCTCCCAACATCCAGTAATGGTCTGGTGAGAATCGTTATCTGTAATGAGTGATAAATTTACTAGCTGAACTTCATTCTAAGCCCTGAAGATACAGCAGATAAAATATAGCAGAAATTCATACAATTGACATCAGTGCAGCTATAGACAAATTTCAAGTGAAAGAAAGAAAGAAGAAGAAATCTAGCAGAGATTTCTCTCAGATACATGGTTCCCACAATCCAGTGACTTTTTTCAAGATCACTGCTAAATACAGTAAGTATCCCCATTTACAAGCCTATATGGCATGTTGAGGTTGTGGTGTTCAGCTGTTTACAATCATTTAAACAACATTAGCTTTAAAATAGTTGCTTCAGCAAGTATGGACATTTGTCCAGCTGCTGCAATCATTCCTGGGACTTATTCTTTTAAACTCCCTTTAGGTGCATTGTCGTATTGATGACATTCTCAGAATTCTTGACTTGCTGCCCTTGCAGTGGTAATTTGATGCAAGAGAATAACAAAAACATGAGGCGGGACCAGGTCAGCCAATATAGAAGGTGTTCGAGAGTGGACACATTGTATGAGCAAAGTCTTGCTCCATCACTAGGTGATCTATGTACTGCCACCTTGTCAGGCAGCAAAATCCAACTATTTGCTTCCAGTTTATCTGGAAACCTGCCTCTGATTGCATCTCTTAGATGACAAAGGATATCAACGTAACATTTCCTTGTCAACCTTTTGGCTTTGCAAAGCAAGATTCATGTTTCTGGGGGTGACATCTTCCTTGTTAGAGATAACTTGGGCATGTCTGAAGTGAGTGTGCTTAAGTGGAACTGTGATGCCATACAAGTGCAATCTGTCAGATTGCAAACCCTAGTGTATTTAGTTATAATCAAATCATGTGCATGCAACAGGAAAGTGGGCACCCGATTGTAGCATAGTGTGTTTGGCAAGAAGTGAGGAATGTTGACTGTGGTTACCTTAGTGCCAGGCGCAAGCAATGGGGAAATGTCTTTACCAACCAACAGAGGGTTGAGCATAATGAGCGCTTGTGGCATCAGTCCTAATATACATCAGTGATGGCAAAGTGATGAGATTAGCAAGACAACAGGTTAGTTAGTTAGTTAGTTAGTTAGTCGAGGTTCCAACATCACATCAACGGGTCGTCCCCATTATGCTCCGTGCGTGTGCCAGTGAATATCACACAAAATGCTCCCCACTGCCCAATGTGAAAAGTGGAAAAGACAGGTTGTTTTCTGTTGATGTCATTATCTGATGTGTCTATTGATCTTAGCTTCTACTACTTTGAGATAAATGTGGAAAGTGCTGGGATACCATAGCAGAAATCATTGTCCCTGCATAATCCAGGAGAAATCTATGACATTCAGAGAGTGAAATCCTGCATTAGTAGTTGCAGAGTATAACGCTCTCATCAATGACACCTGTGATGGTGAGGATGCTGTTACATTCTCAGACAGGGGCATTGTTCAGCATCAGAAGTGGGCAAGGGCCTACTGGGCATGTCTACATGGCAGAACTGTACAGGAAGCCAGCGGTTGCTGCAACCACAACTGAATGACATTGGAAGTGTTGGCAATAATAGTGGCATTACATTGGCTTCAATCACAAAACTACACCCCTGCTTGCTTACTAAGTGGCTCATTGAGCATAATCTAGAAAGTTGAGGATTTTGTGCGCAGGTTTTGAATGAAATGTCTGCATAGGTCCACAGTTAATAAAATTACATGTATTCATCAACCAAGACATATGATATTAATAAACAGGGCATGCTGCTGCCGAGCTTTTATGAGCGTCCAAATGAAAACACAATACCTGCCTGAGAAGCTTGATGGGTGGAGAAACACACACACACACACACACGCACACTCTCTCTCACACACACACACACACACCCACCCACCCACCCACCCACCCACACAGAGACAGAGAGACAGACAGAGACAGTGAGAGAGATACAATCAAATGTTTTATCTGAGGTCTCTATCAATGGAACAACAAACACAAAATAATGAAAAGCATATACAAATGAACATCACAGAGTACTTTCCTGATTGGTGTCCAGTCCAGGAAATTTATTGAACGATAGTTCCATCTCTTGGTAGGTCACCTTAATTATATACTTATTTTTTAGTTTCCTAACAAGTTAGTTGCATATGCTTTACAGGATGTTGCAGTCAACCCCAGCATTTTTTGGCTGTTTGTGATTTCTTGGCAGTGTTCGTTCAGTAGTTTGCCATTGCTTTTTGAACGGCCGGCAATCAACCCTTTGTATGGAAACTAACGCAAGGCGGTCTGCTTCCAAATCGCCCACAGCTGTGTTTCGAATGTGGTATGTGGGAGTACGAATTACATTCATAACCCCTTCACTACACAGGCGGTTTCCTGAAGTAACAAGAAAAACTTCTATTTCTATAACCTTAATTATATTTCAGCTGTCAAAATACTATCCAGATGAAAGTTTACAAATATAACAAAAATGTTTTTTTGAAATGTTATCATCATAACTTTAAAAGTAAAAATACTACCCCCATTTTTTAAAAATAAATCATTGAACTGATCCATTAAAAAAAATTAATCGCTAAACTGTTCCATTATAGCCACTATTTCCATGGATACCATTAATGATGTGGTGCCATCAAACTCTTTATTGTTTGTCACTACTACACACAAGGATAATTATTTTTTTTTACACTCACTCGCTTTGAACTCAAGTGTAGTCCAAACACTATTTATAGTAGTGATGGACTGAATTTTGCGTGCGGATTAGCTTTCTCTATTAACAGTGTCCCTTGCCATCAAGTGAACCCACTCCAACTTCAGAGGTACTTGTAATTTACATCTCCAAGTCAAGGATGAAAATACCCTCTTTGTAGACCTTCTTGGTTATATACTAATCTTTTAGTTTCCTCAAGTAACAAGGAAAACTTGCACTGTTATTTGACTCATCAGGAGTTTGGTGTTTACAAAGGAAAGATCCTTTAACATTGATGGCCAACTAAATGCTTGTCTATTTGTCATATGTGAACAAATACTAACCTATGAATGGTCAAACTAAATACTTGTCTTATACAGAAAATCAACTGGGGAACTTTTGAGGCCACTGAGACAGTTACATAAATAAACATACATAGTATTGTTTGGTGCTCACAGAAGGAGAAGGAGGAAGTAGAGCATTGGTTCTCAACCTTTTTTGGCCCGTGCCCCCCTTCACCATATTTTCAGAACGTCATTCCCCCCTTTCGTATTTCCTGCCTAAAAATCCCGCCCCCGCCCCTACACAGTATACGTAATAATGGAAGCTATATTTAATAGCACATACTAAAACAAGTCTAGACGTCCACATAAAACATGATTTGTGGGTCTACTTACTTTATAAATTGAATTTTAGAAGGGTGAGACGTACAGAACCGTACAGTATGAAGGGAAAAACAATAGCAAGTAATTGGTTCTTGTATTAACACGATCTTGAGATAATCTTAATTCCTCCTCCTGGAAACTCTAAAATTCCCCCCTGGGTGGGGGGGATTCCCCACCGGTTGAGAACCACTGAAGTAGAGACTAGAGGATGTACTAGACAACATAAAATCTGAAAGCTATAGTTACCAACCGGGATTCGAACCTGTCACCTCCAAATGACGACAGTGCCTCGCTGTAGGAACAAGTATATTTTGACGCATGACAAACTAGACACTCCAAAAAAAGTGTCTTCATTAGTCATGTCTATCATACACATGCTTGCTTGCTTGTGTTCGTTGGCTTGAGCTCCAACGCGAAGTCCTGTATGTCGGATGAAGGCATCCTGTTGTCCAACATCAGTGTGATGTCATACAGGACCTAAGGTTTGCGTGAGTATCCGTTGTCTCATGTCTGGCTTATTGGTGTGCAGCTGTCGTCATTTGGAGGTGACAGGTTCGAATCTCGGTCGGCAACTATAGCTTTCAAATTTTATGTTGTCTAATGCATCCTCTAGTCTCTACTTCCTTCTTCTCCTTCTGTGAGCGCTAAACAATACTACGTGTGTTTATTTATGTAAATACTTCTCTATTTGTCACATATGAACAGATACTAACCTACAAGTGGTCTAACTAAATGCTTGTATATTTGTCACACATGAACAGATACTAACCTACAAGTGGTCTAACTAAATGCTTTTATATTTGTCACACATGAACAGATACTCACCTACGAGTGGTCTCTGCCAATGACAAAGTCCTTCTACCCAGGGATGACGTTTCCTGGCGATCTGCTGCAGTTGTACTCTGGCTTGAGACCAGATAACCGGCTGGCCTTTAATTTCAAAGATCTCATTGATGCTAACTATAAAAGGTGAATGTTGATTTGTAAATATCTCCATGAAAAGATCCTTTCATTCATCATCTGTCCTGTACTACCCCTTGGTGTGAGATACAGGACTGCTGGTGTGCCAGAAACCTTATTGCCAAAGATGTCAATCACATTACTTCGTCATGGAGCATACTGGTACACAGACTCTAGTCTGGCTAGGGAGGGGAGGATCAAGCATGATCACCACTAATGAAGCCCTTTGAGCATTTTTGTTTTGCAAAATGACAAGAGAATACCTTAACCCTTTACAGGGCAGACGCTTGTCCATTTTGTAGCCCTGAACGGGCAAGATTTTTTCAGGTTTGGAAAAAGTTCGGGTCGCGTTAGTAAAAACATCACAAATAAGGTGTTAGTCAACCGATTTTAGTTAAATAAACAACACAATGATGGGAAAAGCATGCAGAATATGTTACGCACGTGATTGTTGCCGGTAATCCATACATGAACACAAATATTTACGAAATACGGCATGTTTGTGATTTTCCGTCACCTATACGGCAATATACAAACACATTTTCAGAATCATAATCACTTTCTTTAAAGTCCGACTCAGACTGCTAATGCAAAGTAACGCTTTGCACTGATATCTAGCTCCGATTAATAGTCAACTTCGTGCCCTTTAATGTCATTTAAAATGAACCTAGCGAAATCTCGGCTATCACTTGAAGAATTGCCGAAATCCATTTTGAAAAACAGCGTAAAAGTCCCGAAAACTATCAAAAATTGTCCTTAAAAGTCCGTTCAAATTGATACTATCGCGTTTACAAATGGCGGCCACGTTGTCAAGCTGTAGGCGAAAGCGAAAGTAGCCGTCGGAAGTGTCGGAAAGCCGAGAGATCGCGATTTTACAATGCATAATAGTATCGGCCGGAATCAGACGCTACGATCGTTTTATCGCATCGGCCGGAATCGGACGATATGCCTTGTAAAGGGTTAATTCTCTACAATGATAGCAGACAGTCAGCACCCACATCTTACACACCCCGTGTGGAGAGTTCACAAATATACTCAGAATGAGCTACTTGCCTCCAGAACGGCTCTACAAAGTCATCACCAGTCCACATTTCTTCAACTTGAACAAAAGTGAACAGCTCCAATTGACATGGTTCTATAGCAATAACTCTGGGCATGTTGCTATACTGTCCTGTTGTATGTCTGTTTTGGCACAAGTTCAGTCTTGATTTGATCAAACTAAGACCTTCTATTTGTTTACCTGTAAGCTAAAAATATAATGAGAAATGTCAGAGATGATATAACCAGGGAGCAATATGATGCCCTAAATATAGGTGGTCATGAAATACCAGATATTCTGTATGCTGATGACACAGTATTACTATCCACAACACAGAATGGTATTCTTCTTCTTCTTCTTCTTCTTCTTCTTCTTCAGCGTTCCAAGCCATTGAGGTTCTTTGCTGCAGATACAATCCATCTCCATTCGTCTCTCTGATTGACCTTCTCTTGCCATTCGTTGATTCCAAGTGCTTGTAGGTCTGTATATATATTATTTCTCCACCGTCTTGGTCTACAGAATGGTATAGAAAAACTAATTACCTCAACCCAAAAGAATAGTGAAAATCACAACTTATTTCTTAACATTGCAAAAACAAAGATAATTCATACAGATAAAACTAATATGGAGAAAGAAATATATGTTAATTTGGAAAAATTAGAGGTGGTGGAAAATTTTAAATATCTTGGGTCATTAATTACCAACAATGGTGACACAATGAAAGAAATTAAAAGATGAATATCTATTGCTCTTCAAAAACTTAAACAACTGAATAAATTGTGACATGTTGTAACTGATTCACAAAGCATGCGGCAAAGGTGAAGATGGCATACCTCATGCAGAATGGCTTGCATCGATTAAGAGGTCGCGGGTTATGAACATTCTCTGGATCTGTTCTCCAGGACACTTTGGTGTGGTTGGAAATAACAGGCAGACAGTTTGGCTGGTGCCGCATCATTAAGGGGTGATTTGATGCATGATAAGGCAGACGTGGTGAAGGTTCTCTGTGAGCTCATGAGCAATGCAGAAGAACAGATAGACTATCATGGTCTAGAGAGAAAGCAGCAGCAAGGGGTGGTCAGAGGATCTGGTCAACAGTTGTCACTCAGAGGTTAAGCAAGACGGACATACAATCAGATTGTAATGGGTACCATTAGTATTGTAACTCTTCGCTGGCTGTTGAAGATGTGGACTGAGCACTTATGGGAATGCCCCGAGTGCAATGGTGTATGTTTGTATCTGAACACAACTTGTCATTTTATTATTCCAATCAATAGAACTAATGATGTACATGTTTCTTATGGAAAATCCTTGTTCCATATTCTGTATTTCAACAGTCATCCAATATTTGCTTGCATTGGAGTACAAAATCATGACCCATCTTGGAAAGAGAGCTACATCTTGTGGCCGTTTGGTCTGTGTTGGCAAATCATTCAGAAGGGCACAGTGCTGGATATCAACACATGGACGTACGTGACATCACACCTGGCAGACCAGTGGAAATATCCATGGACAAGGTCAGGCATTTATAAGTCTCTGTTTGTGTTAGCTCCTCTCAGTGTTTGTGTCTCCTGCTAGACTTTGTATCGTCTGTTGGGTTTGTCTTCTGCAAAAGTTAATGGCAAAGTGGTTAGCATGCCAGCCTGTCAGCATGGTGGTTGTCTTCTGCTAGAGTTAATAGCACAGTGGCTAGCATGCCCACCAGTCAACATGGTGCTCATGGGTTCTATTTTGCATCAAAGCAGATATTAAAAAAATTGACTTCAGCTCCCAGGTGAACTCAGCCTAAACTGGGTACTCAAAACAAGTCTGTGGAGGCAGCTGCAGCTGCTGTGACGTTGATAACCCCACCCCTCATGTGATGTTGATAACCCCACCCCTCATGTGATGTTGATAACCCCACCCCTCATGTGATGTTGATAACCCCACCCCTCATGTGATGTTGATAACCCCACCCCTCATGTGATGTTGATAACCCCACCCCTCATGTGATGTTGATAACCCCACCCCTCATGTGATGTTGATAACCCCACCCTTCATGTGATGTTGATAACCCCACCCCTCATGTGATGTTGATAACCCCACCCCTCATGTGATGTTGATAACCCCACCCCTCATGTGATGTTGATAACCCCACCCCTCATGTGATGTTGATAACCCCACCCCTCATGTGATGTTGATAACCCCACCCCTCATGTGATGTTGATAACCCCACCCCTCATGTGATGTTGATAACCCCACCCTTCATGTGATGTTGATAACCCCACCCCTCATGTGATGTTGATAACCCCACCCCTCATGTGATGTTGATAACCCCACCCCTCATGTAATGTTGATAACCCCACCCCTCATGTGATGTTGATAACCTCACCCCTCATGTGATTTTGATAACCTCACCCCTCATGTGATGTTGATAACCCCACCCCTCATGTGATGTTGATAACCCCACCCCTCATGTGATGTTGATAACCCCACCCCTCATGTGATGTTGATAACCCCACCCCTCATGTGATGTTGATAACCCCACCCCTCATGTGATGTTGATAACCCCACCCTTCATGTGATGTTGATAACCCCACCCCTCATGTGATGTTGATAACCCCACCCCTCATGTGATGTTGATAACCCCACCCCTCATGTGATGTTGATAACCCCACCCCTCATGTGATGTTGATAACCCCACCCCTCATGTGATGTTGATAACCCCACCCCTCATGTGATGTTGATAACCCCACCCCTCATGTGATGTTGATAACCCCACCCCTCATGTGATGTTGATAACCCCACCCCTCATGTGATGTTGATAACCCCACCCCTCATGTGATGTTGATAACCCCACCCCTCATGTGATGTTGATAACCCCACCCCTCATGTGATTTTGATAACCCCACCCCTCATGTGATGTTGATAACCCCACCCCTCATGTGATGTTGATAACCCCACCCCTCATGTGATGTTGATAACCCCACCCTTCATGTGATGTTGATAACCCCACCCCTCATGTGATGTTGATAACCCCACCCCTCATGTGATGTTGATAACCCCACCCCTCATGTGATGTTGATAACCCCACCCCTCATGTGATGTTGATAACCCCACCCCTCATGTGATGTTGATAACCCCACCCTTCATGTGATGTTGATAACCCCACCCCTCATGTGATGTTGATAACCCCACCCCTCATGTGATGTTGATAACCCCACCCCTCATGTGATGTTGATAACCCCACCCCTCATGTGATGTTGATAACCCCACCCCTCATGTGATGTTGATAACCCCACCCCTCATGTGATGTTGATAACCCCACCCCTCATGTGATGTTGATAACCCCACCCCTCATGTGATGTTGATAACCCCACCCTTCATGTGATGTTGATAACCCCACCCCTCATGTGATGTTGATAACCCCACCCCTCATGTGATGTTGATAACCCCACCCCTCATGTGATGTTGATAACCCCACCCCTCATGTGATGTTGATAACCTCACCCCTCATGTGATTTTGATAACCTCACCCCTCATGTGATGTTGATAACCCCACCCCTCATGTGATGTTGATAACCCCACCCCTCATGTGATGTTGATAACCCCACCCCTCATGTGATGTTGATAACCCCACCCCTCATGTGATGTTGATAACCCCACCCCTCATGTGATGTTGATAACCCCACCCCTCATGTGATGTTGATAACCCCACCCCTCATGTGATGTTGATAACCCCACCCCTCATGTGATGTTGATAACCCCACCCCTCATGTGATGTTGATAACCCCACCCCTCATGTGATGTTGATAACCCCACCCCTCATGTGATGTTGATAACCCCACCCCTCATGTGATGTTGATAACCCCACCCCTCATGTGATGTTGATAACCCCACCCCTCATGTGATGTTGATAACCCCACCCCTCATGTGCTGATTTGTCTGTTAAAAATATGAGGCTAGGACCATATGTTGATAACCCCACCCCTCATGTGATGTTGATAACCCCACCCCTCATGTGATGTTGATAACCCCACCCCTCATGTGATGTTGATAACCCCACCCCTCATGTTGATGTTGATAACCCCACCCCTCATGTGATGTTGATAACCCCACCCCTCATGTGATGTTGATAACCCCACCCCTCATGTGATGTTGATAACCCCACCCCTCATGTGATGTTGATAACCCCACCCCTCATGTGATGTTGATAACCCCACCCCTCATGTGATGTTGATAACCCCACCCCTCATGTGATGTTGATAATCCCATCCCTCATGTGATGTTGATAACCCCACCCTTCATGTGATGTTGATAACCCCACCCCTCATGTGATGTTGATAACCCCACCCCTCATGTGATGTTGATAACCCCACCCCTCATGTGATGTTGATAACCCCACCCCTCATGTGATGTTGATAACCCCACCCCTCATGTGATGTTGATAACCCCACCCCTCATGTGATGTTGATAACCCCACCCCTCATGTGATGTTGATAACCCCACCCCTCATGTGATGTTGATAACCCCACCCCTCATGTGATGTTGATAGCCCCACCCCTCATGTGATGTTGATAACCCCACCCCTCATGTGATGTTGATAACCCCACCCTTCATGTGATGTTGATAACCCCACCCCTCATGTGATGTTGATAACCCCACCCCTCATGTGATGTTGATAACCCCACCCCTCATGTGATGTTGATAACCCCACCCCTCATGTGATGTTGATAACCCCACCCCTCATGTGATGTTGATAACCCCACCCCTCATGTGATGTTGATAACCCCACCCCTCATGTGATGTTGATAACCCCACCCCTCATGTGATGTTGATAACCCCACCCCTCATGTGCTGATTTGTCTGTTAAAAATATGAGGCTAGGACCATATGTTGATAACCCCACCCCTCATGTGATGTTGATAACCCCACCCCTCATGTGATGTTGATAACCCCACCCCTCATGTGATGTTGATAACCCCACCCCTCATGTGATGTTGATAACCCCACCCCTCATGTTGATGTTGATAACCCCACCCCTCATGTGATGTTGATAACCCCACCCCTCATGTGATGTTGATAACCCCACCCCTCATGTGATGTTGATAACCCCACCCCTCATGTGATGTTGATAACCCCACCCCTCATGTGATGTTGATAACCCCACCCCTCATGTGATGTTGATAACCCCACCCCTCATGTGATGTTGATAACTCCACCCCTCATGTGCTGTTGATAACCCCACCCCTCATGTGATGTTGATAACCCCACCCCTCATGTGATGTTGATAACCCCACCCCTCATGTGATGTTGATAACCCCACCCCTCATGTGATGTTGATAACCCCACCCCTCATGTGATGTTGATAACCTCACCCCTCATGTGATGTTGATAACCTCACCCCTCATGTGATGTTGATAACCCCACCCCTCATGTGATGTTGATAACCCCACCCCTCATGTGATGTTGATAACCGCACCCCTCATGTGATGTTGATAACCCCACCCCTCATGTGATGTTGATAACTCCACCCCTCACGTGCTGTTGATAACCCCACCCCTCATGTGATGTTGATAACCCCACCCCTCATGTGATGTTGATAACCCCACCCCTCATGTGATGTTGATAACCCCACCCCTCATGTGCTGTTGATAACCCCACCCCTCATGTGATGTTGATAACCCCACCCCTCATGTGATGTTGATAACCTCACCCCTCATGTGATGTTGATAACCCCACCCCTCATGTGATGTTGATAACCCCACCCCTCATGTGATGTTGATAACCCCACCCCTCATGTGATGTTGATAACCCCACCCCTCATGTGATGTTGATAACCTCACCCCTCATGTGATGTTGATAACCCCACCCCTCATGTGATGTTGATAACCCCACCCCTCATGTGATGTTGATAACCCCACCCCTCATGTGATGTTGATAACCCCACCCCTCATGTGATGTTGATAACCCCACCCCTCATGTGATGTTGATAACCCCACCCCTCATGTGATGTTGATAACCCCACCCCTCATGTGATGTTGATAACCCCACCCCTCATGTGCTGTTGATAACCCCACCCCTCATGTGATGTTGATAACCCCACCCCTCATATGCTGTTGATAACCCCACCCCTCATGTGATGTTGATAACCCCACCCCTCATGTGATGTTGATAACCCCACCCCTCATGTGATGTTGATAACCCCACCCCTCATGTGATGTTGATAACCTCACCCCTCATGGGATGTTGATAACCCCACCCCTCATGTACTGATTCGTCTGTTAAAAATATGAGGCTAGGACCATATGTTGATAACCCCACCCCTCATGTGATGTTGATAACCCCACCCCTCATGTGATGTTGATAACCCCACCCCTCATGTGACGTTGATAACCCCACCCCTCATGTGATGTTGATAACCCCATCCCTCATGTGCTGTTGATAACCCCACCCCTCATGTGATGTTGATAACCCCACCCCTCATGTGATGCTGATAACCCCACCTCTCATGTGATGTTGATAACCCCACCCCTCATGTGATGTTGATAACCCCACCCCTCATGTGATGTTGATAACCCCACCCCTCATGTGATGTTGATAACCCCACCCCTCATGTGATGTTGATAACCCCACCCCTCATGTGATGTTGATAACCCCACCCCTCATGTGATGTTGATAACCCCACCCCTCATGTGACGTTGATAACCCCACCCCTCATGTGACGTTGATAACCCCACCCCTCATGTGATGTTGATAACCCCACCCCTCATGTGATGTTGATAACCCCACCCCTCATGTGACGTTGATAACCCCACCCCTCATGTGATGTTGATAACCCCACCCCTCATGTGCTGATTCGTCTGTTAAAAATATGAGGCTAGGACCATATGCCCAATACGTCTGAGGGTCTGAAAATTGGTCTTTTACTTTGTTTAAATGTATAAGGGGCATTCATTTGAATTCTGTTCATGCAGCACCGCACGTAATTGCGTACGTTGAACATGATCATGTCATAGTCATGTGATAAGTACTGACGAATGAATAAAACAGCACGTGCTTATCGTCCCATGATGCATAGGTTCTGTTTCTGACCATTGAGAAAATGGCTGGGATGATCCAAAATCCGTCCAAAGAAGCTCAAAGAGCGGTGATTCAGTTTCTTTCATTTGAAGGATGTTTACAATTCAAAAGGTCGTTTTCACAGTGGGTACCACAGATGTTGACCGACCACCAAAAAGAGGAACGCATGGGATGGTGTTTGAACCACTTGCTGCATTACAGAGTGGAGGGTGATGCATTTCTCTTTCGCATAGTGGCAGGCGATGAATTATGGTGTCACCATTTTGAGCCGTGCAGCAAAAGAGAGAGCATGCAATGGAAGTATGCTGGATCACCAAAAGCCAAAACATTCAAGTTACAAGTTTCCGCTGGTAAGGTTATGCTGAGTGCATTTTTTGACCATGAAGGGCTATTGTTGGCTGACTTTAAAGAACCTGGTGTCAACATCAACTCTACCCACTACTTGCAAACACTAGACAGGCTGCAAAAAGCCATCAAGAATAAGCAACCCGGCATGCTTTCTCGCTGTGTGATTTTGTTGCACGATATTGTGCAGGAAGCATTAGCAAGGAAGATGTGGGAAATTTTGCAACATCCAGCCTATAGTCCTGATTTGTCACCATGTGATTTTCATTTATTCGGACCTCTAAAAACAGCTCTCAAGGGGCAACGATTTCACACAGATGCAGACGTAATGAACGCGATAAGCACTTGGTTCAGTGAGCAACCATAATCCTTGTTTTTTGTGGACGGCATCCGCCGCCTACCTAAGCAATTGATGCTTGCTTGAATGCCTACGGCGATTTCTTCTGACCAACCCATGGTGCATAATTCATTCAAAATGAATGCTTTGTTTAATTCTACCACGCCTATTAATGTTTCTTTCATGCTTTTGTAATAAAGCCATTGGAATGAGTTTCAAATGAACGTCCCTAATATAATCCACTCTGTTTATCTGTCATCTTTATTGTTTACCTACTGCCAGGTTTTATGTTTTTTGTTGTTGTTATATGCATTGTTTATCTGCAGTTTATTATCCAGACATAGAATTAAACACATTGTATTTCTACTTCATGCTCTCTGTGTTGTTTAGTCGTCACATATGTTTGTGATACAACACAGAAATGTTGTCAACACATTTGCATTTCTACGTTCAATCTTTGTTAACTTATCATCAGCCAGGATATAGCAAACCACCCTGCAAGTAGATTAACATAAGGAACGTGGTTGGACACGAGACACCTGCTTTTCATACTTGATTTTTTTCATGTTTTCTGTTGTGATTAAAAATGTTTACAGATAATAATAAACATTTGTTTTTAAAATAACACCTTAGAAACTTAAGGACTTAAGAGATAATTGCAAACATTCTACAAATTAATGTAAAGCCTTACAAGTTTGCAGAATAGATAAAGCACATTGTTTATCTACTTTGTTAGGTATGTTGTTTATTTACTTTCTTAGACACATTGTTTATCTACTTTGTTAGGTATGTTGTTTATTTACTTTCTTAGACACACTGTTTATCTGCTTTGTTAGGTATGTTGTTTATTTACTTTCTTAGACACACTGTTTATCTGCTTTGTTAGGTATGTTGTTTATTTACTTTCTTAGACACACTGTTTATCTGCTTTGTTAGGTATGTTGTTTATTTACTTTCTTAGACACACTGTTTATCTGCTTTGTTAGGTACATTGTTTATTTACTTTCTTAGACACACTGTTTATCTACTTTGTTAGGTATGTTGTTTATTTACTTTCTTAGACACACTGTTTATCTGCTTTGTTAGGTATGTTGTTTATTTACTTTCTTAGACACACTGTTTATCTACTTTGTTAGGTATGTTGTTTATTTACTTTCTTAGACACACTGTTTATCTGCTTTGTTAGGTACATTGTTTATTTACTTTCTTAGACACACTGTTTATCTGCTTTGTTAGGTACATTGTTTATTTACTTTCTTAGACACACTGTTTATCTACTTTGTTAGGTATGTTGTTTATTTACTTTCTTAGACACACTGTTTATCTACTTTGTTAGGTATGTTGTTTATTTACTTTCTTAGACACACTGTTTATCTGCTTTGTTAGGTACATTGTTTATTTACTTTCTTAGACACACTGTTTATCTACTTTGTTAGGTATGTTGTTTATTTACTTTCTTAGACACACTGTTTATCTACTTTGTTAGGTACATCATTTATTTACTTTCTTAGACACACTGTTTATCTGCTTTGTTAGGTATGTTGTTTATTTACTTTCTTAGACACACTGTTTATCTACTTTGTTAGGTATGTTGTTTATTTACTTTCTTAGACACACTGTTTATCTGCTTTGTTAGGTATGTTGTTTATTTACTTTCTTAGACACATTATTTATCTACTTTGTTAGGTATGTTGTTTATTTACTTTCTTAGACACACTGTTTATCTACTTTGTTAGGTATGTTGTTTATTTACTTTCTTAGACACATTGTTTATCTACTTTGTTAGGTATGTTGTTTATTTACTTTCTTAGACACACTGTTTATCTGCTTTGTTAGGTATGTTGTTTATTTACTTTTTTAGACACACTGTTTATCTGGTTTGTTAGGTACATCATTTATTTACATTCTTAGACACACTGTTTATCTACTTTGTTAGGTCTGTTGTTTATTTACTTTCTTAGACACACTGTTTATCTGCTTTGTTAGGTATGTTGTTTATTTACTTTCTTAGACACACTGTTTATCTGCTTTGTTAGGTACATCATTTATTTACTTTCTTAGACACACTGTTTATCTACTTTGTTAGGTATGGTGTTTATTTACTTTCTTAGACACATTGTTTATCTACTTTGTTAGGTACATTGTTTATTTACTTTCTTAGACACACTGTTTATCTGCTTTGTTAGGTACATTGTTTATTTACTTTCTTAGACACACTGTTTATCTACTTTGTTAGGTATGTTGTTTATTTACTTTCTTAGACACACTGTTTATCTGCTTTGTTAGGTATGTTGTTTATTTACTTTCTTAGACACACTGTTTATCTACTTTGTTAGGTATGTTGTTTATTTACTTTCTTAGACACACTGTTTATCTGCTTTGTTAGGTACATTGTTTATTTACTTTCTTAGACACACTGTTTATCTACTTTGTTAGGTATGTTGTTTATTTACTTTCTTAGACACACTGTTTATCTACTTTGTTAGGTACATCATTTATTTACTTTCTTAGACACACTGTTTATCTGCTTTGTTAGGTATGTTGTTTATTTACTTTCTTAGACACATTGTTTATCTACTTTGTTAGGTATGTTGTTTATTTACTTTCTTAGACACACTGTTTATCTACTTTGTTAGGTATGTTGTTTATTTACTTTCTTAGACACATTGTTTATCTACTTTGTTAGGTATGTTGTTTATTTACTTTCTTAGACACACTGTTTATCTGCTTTGTTAGGTATGTTGTTTATTTACTTTCTTAGACACACTGTTTATCTACTTTGTTAGGTATTTTGTTTATTTACTTTCTTAGACACATTGTTTATCTACTTTGTGAGGTATGTTGTTTATTTACTTTCTTAGACACATTGTTTATCTACTTTGTTAGGTATGTTGTTTATTTACTTTCTTAGACACATTGTTTATCTACTTTGTTAGGTATGTTGTTTATTTACTTTCTTAGACACATTGTTTATCTGCTTTGTTAGGTATGTTGTTTATTTACTTTCTTAGACACATTGTTTATCTACTTTGTTAGGTATGTTGTTTATTTACTTTCTTAGACACACTGTTTATCTACTTTGTTAGGTACATCATTTATTTACTTTCTTAGACACATTGTTTATCTACTTTGTTAGGTATGTTGTTTATTTACTTTCTTAGACACATTGTTTATCTGCTTTGTTAGGTATGTTGTTTATTTACTTTCTTAGACACACTGTTTATCTACTTTGTTAGGTACATCATTTATTTACTTTCTTAGACACACTGTTTATCTGCTTTGTTAGGTACATTGTTTATTTACTTTCTTAGACACATTGTTTATCTACTTTGTTAGGTATGTTGTTTATTTACTTTCTTAGACACATTGTTTATCTGCTTTGTTAGGTATGTTGTTTATTTACTTTCTTAGACACACTGTTTATCTGCTTTGTTAGGTATGTTGTTTATTTACTTTCTTAGACACACTGTTTATCTACTTTGTTAGGCATGTTGTTTATTTACTTTCTTAGACACACTGTTTATTTACTTTCTTAGACACACTGTTTATCTGCTTTGTTAGGTATGTTGTTTATTTACTTTCTTAGACACATTGTTTATCTACTTTGTTAGGTATGTTGTTTATTTACTTTCTTAGACACATTGTTTATCTACTTTGTTAGGTATGTTGTTTATTTACTTTCTTGGACACACTGTTTATCTACTTTGTTAGGTATGTTGTTTATTTACTTTCTTAGACACATTGTTTATCTACTTTGTTAGGTACGTTGTTTATTTACTTTCTTAGACACACTGTTTATCAACTTTCAATTGTGCACATTGTTTACCTAACTGCTGTTGTTTACATTGTTATTCTGTTATTGTCTGGCCACACTGTTTATCTACATTCTGTTACCTACATTTTGTAAGGAAGTAACTGTCCGTTTGGTTTGTTTCCATTGTGAATAATGAGTTTTGAGATAAAGTCATTTATGTATTCCTTTGTCTGCATATTTCAAGTAACCTAATACATTGTTTTCAGTACCAATGATGGGTCATGGGAGGATATTGCTAACTCAGAGATGTGGAATGCCAAGTAAGAATGATGACAAATATAAAGTGTTGGTGTGTACATGCCTAAATGTGTATGTGGTTTTATAGGCTGTTGGATGAAGTTAGTTAGTTAGTCGAAAGATCATCCTCATTGCACATCGAACCATTCAGTCCATAAGTGCTCGGATCCCCTTCTCAGCAAATCCCGCAGCGTGTAGTGGCTAACGACACCAGTTCTGTGTTGGTTTATCAATCTTCTTTGGCTTCCTGCGTAGTGTTCTTGTTTGGCCACCCCTCTTTTAATTTGCTGCTCTCGCAGTCTGGCCATGGTTGTGGATTCACAGTCATCACTTGGTTCACGCAAAAGTCTTACTTCCCGTAGAGCATTCAGAATGTCAGTCTGGTCCATGGCGCGTCCGCCCTTCACCGTAGCCTCACCTGCGAGCTTGTCAGCCCGCTCATTTCCTTGTACTCCCGCATGTCATGGCACGAAAATGAAACTAATCTTTGCCAGCTGAGACCGCTCCAGAGGCAGCAACCATTCTCTTCGGATCGACCCCTCCTCTATCCTCTTGATCATGTTCATTGAGTCTCTAAGGAAACATGCCCTAGTGAATGTCTGTGTCTTGAGCCATGTTATTGCTTTACTTACTGCCATGACTTCCATAGTCAGGCTGCTTGTGGTCTCAACACAAAAGCACCAGAGTCCTCCTTCACAATTCTCCCTCCGGCCCGTGCCGTAAAGGCCCATGAGTTCTTACATGTCGGACAGCATCGCCATCTAACGAATTCTCGAAAAATGAATTCTCGAAAATCAACGCTTGTACTTCCGCCTCCACAGCAGCCGGATTTTCTTGCCTACATTTTCTGTCTAGTTGGATGCAAACTGAAAAGGATGCAATCCTTGAGTGATTTTTTTGCAGTGTGTGTGGTTCTGTGGTGTTCGGTCTTTTCAACATGGCGGAACAATTTGTGTGTTCCGTGCGGACGGCAGTCAAAAAAACAAGGTGACAGGGCCAACGTGGTAGCTGCAAGCGACAAGGCATATGTCAACGTCTCACACGTACACAGATATTCTTAAATCCTTCACATGCACTCAAGAAAATATCAGTTGGACATGTGGTATCAACTGTTTATTCAGGAGAACCTGATTATCGCCAAAATGCACGCACAAGGCGGTTAAATCATTATATACACAAATGCTGGCTAACACACCATTATAGCACTCAGGCAATTACACAAACCCTGCACTCAAATACTCGCTATCTTCAAACATGGCAACGCCAGCTAGCACTCTCGCAAAATCTATACACTCGCTCCAGAAACACAAACTTCCTTCCCCTAAGCCGTCGAGGTCCCAGTCTGACTTTCCTCACGCTGGTCGGTTGGTCTCGTGGTGCTGGACCCCGTGTCTCTCGTGACAACCGGGCTGTCTCAACAGTCACGTCGTACTGCTGTCCGCTCGTGTTGTGTCGGGTCGTTCAGTGCAGAGTCCCGTAGACTTGTGTCTCCTTTTATAATTAGGTATTGTCCTGACTATGTCCTGTCTATGACATCTCTATGTCCCCGCCTATGTCCTGTCTCTAATATCTCTATTGTCCTGTAGATGTCCTGTCTTATGACATCTCTGCGCCCTTACCTATGTCCTGTCTATCGTATCTCTGTGGTCCTGTAGATGTCCTGTTAATGACATCACTGCATCCCTGCCTATGTCCTGACTCTATTATGTCCCTTGTCCTCTATATGCCCTGTCTCTATTCCCCAACACTCTGACAGCATATGAGGTGGGTTAAGACATTTTAGACATAAATGTGACCATCTGGGCCTCAGGAATACTTGTATTCTATATTGGAACTGCACCAGCGTTAAACAACGAGGCCCTATTCTCGAAAACCTGGTTTACAGATCTTCACATATTCTAGCCAATGGCATGAATTGACCTGCACATATTCTAGTCACTAGACAATTTCTGGAAGATACTGAGAATTATCCAGTACCCATTTTATCAACCTGGGTCAAGCCCTGAGCTGAACTGTTTAGACAATGGAATCCTGCCACTGCTGGGAATTAAACCCTGATCATTATCTTGGTAAGCAAGTGCTCTACCTGCTGTGCTACTGTGGCTGCTACGGCATCTGACAATGTTCTATTGCTCTAATCACAAGAAAAGTTGTCTTACTGAGTTACATTTGTTTGTTCCATCTAGGATTTCCACTGCATATTTTTATCTGGAGCTGGCTATAAGTATGCCAGATGGCCAGAAAGAGGCAACTCATTTGCTCTTGGAGTCATATAAGGTATACATAAAAGTGATTTCACAATTGGTATATGTTTGTTATAATAAATCACAATTGACACTTGTTTGTTATCATATATTACAACTGATACTTGTTGTTGTCATATATCACAGTTGATACTTGCCTTGTGGCATGGTCGAGACAAAAACACGGAACTGATCCACGACTCTGTTGATCGAGTGAGATGGCAGAACATGACCGCCCACGCTTACCGGCATGGCACATGATGGATGGATGGATACTTGTCTGTTATCATATTTCACAGCTGATAATTGTTTATAATCATATATCACAACTGATACTTGTTTGTTATCATATATCACAACTGATACTTGTTTGTTATCATAAGTGGATTTAGGATATTTTCCAGCAAATAAATGTAGCATTATAGAAGAATGTAGAATTGTCCCTATGCATTTGAAACCAACAATCAGGATTGTGTATAAGTAGTCAAGTTAAAGTTGAAACTTATCACAGGTGGTAGTAAGAGCCTGTTGTAAATCGTTAGTCTTGCTATGAGAACAGTATATTTATGTCTTATTAACTACTTGCACCATTATAGGAAAGTACATGTGTTGTGTTTGTGTATTTATGTGTCATACTAAATCTAGTAATAAAGTACATGTCTGTGTGAGTCTGTATGTGTTGAAGTGTATCTGTGTGTGTGTTGTGTCTGTCTGTCTCTGTGTGTTAGAGAGAATTGTTGTGAAGTTGGAACTGCGACTAACTAACTAACTAAGGAAATGCAACGCTGTTACATCTGCTGTACCAACTCAACACACAGCATGCAGAATGCACCACTGTATTTAATCAGCACCGTGAAATGAACATGAAACTAATATAAACAAAGACACAACAGCAATCTACAGTTGACCATCCCATATTTTCACTCCCACAGTAGTACCTGCTGTATTCACTCCCCCAGTAGTGCCTGCTGTATTGATTCCCCTAGTAGTGCCAACTATATTCATTCCCCAGTAGTGCCTGCTATATTCATTCCTCCAGTAGTGCCTGCTATATTGATTCCCCCAGTGGTGCCTGCTATCCTCATTCCCCTAGTAATACTTGCTATATTCACTCCCCCAGTAGTGCCTGCTATATTCATTCCCCCAGTAGTGTCTGCTATATTCATTCCCCAGTAGTGCCTGCTATATTCACTCCCCCAGTAGTGCCTGCTATGTAAACACTGTAACCTTTAATTACATTATGGCCTGCTTGAGAACATCTTGTGTAAGAACATTAGACTACAGCTGAATAAAATGGAGTCTAGGAGTTGCATTGTATGTACCTTGTGCATTCAGGTACTTTGTAAAGTCCCTCTATGTTTTAAAACAGGGAACGAAAAGATGTAAGTAGATTTTTAGACAAGAGTCCTTGCAATAGAGACCAAATAAATGGGAGCAATGCAGGACAGTTAACTAAGTTCATGCACAGATAACTAAGTTCATGCACAGATAAGAAACCTAGCTCAGACTAGACATGGATGGAGAGATACTCATTTTGTTTCAAGAATGATGATGAATGATTATTGACTTGTCTCATATTTTCTAATATTCTTGCTTCCTTCACAGTTGTTTACAAAGGCAGTAGAGATGGAGGAAAGATTCCCGGCATTGTGGCATCGCAACTATGGCATTCTCTGCGAGAGACTTCAGCACGCAAACACAACACTGGACCGTTTGATGCTCTTGAAGAAAACTATCTTTCATTTTAAGGAGTATATACGTCAGGCACCTGATGATAGTGATAGCCAAAACATCAATCGAGCAGTAGCGACTCTGGAAGACTACCTGAAGACACTGAGACAGGTTTGACGATAAATATTTGTGAACATCAGATGTAGAGTCACAGTATTCTTTAGGCAGGTCATTACTCACTGACAGACCACAGGTCTTACAGACGGTCACAGAAAATTTCAAATGTATTCTTTAGGCAGGTCAAAGCCACTGACAGACCACAGCTCCTACAGAAGGCACAGAGAATTTCAAAACAATGTATTTCCTTAATGCAGGTAATCACAGAAGCCTTAACCAATATGTTGTACGATGTGTTGCCTGGCAAATTTTGCGGCATCTCGCAAGGTGCATACTGCAGAGTATATGAAATTAATAGATGAATCAAATTTTGGCTGAAATATATAGCATACATAGTCACTGATTCTCAAAATATGGAGCAATTATTATCCCCATAGTAATGGCACATTCACTATATAGTCTTTCTGTCCGAACAACAAGGGTTTTAGGCACTTTATGGTTAAAGTCACAGAAATAATTTATTATTTGTTGACTATGAAACACCTTTGCTTTGTTAACAAGTGGAGGGCAGAGAAATAAATATCTGGATGGCTTGACGGTGACATGGTCGAGACAAGAACACAGAGCTGATCCATGACTCTGGTGATTGTGTAAGATGGCGAAACATGACCACCCACGCTTATCATATGGCACATGATGATGGTGATGTATTTTGTTACATGAAGCCTACGCCGAACACCTGTGTTGTTCCATCATCGACAGTGATCGTAAGTCTTGTATAAGATCATTGTATGTATCCTGCTGTAGGAAGCAATCCTTAACAGCATGGTAGTCCAGGCATCCACTATTCATACGCAGAAAATGTGATGTAGTCTGTTAGTTGTGCATGTGTACCTCCATAAGTGCTCCAGCTTCTTCCCATAAAGCTCACAGTGCAAAAACTCCATCGGACTGACCAGAATCCACATGTTAAAACCACATGCTGCCTTTTTGTTTTAATGTTCACCTTAGGCAGCGACCTTATCTGAGAAAACTAGGCATCCAGTCCATTACTCCTGGATCGTGAAGGAGTATAACATCTTTGAGTTCTTGCTATTCGTTAATTGTATTGGTGTACTTGCCTCACCGGTGGACATTGCACTTCTCAGCCACGTTGAGTCCCTAAAGCATCAGTTATAGAAGCAAGTTTCTATATTTGTGGCCTTAATAGTGAGGAAAGAAACAAAGTAATGTCAGAAGACAAACTAGACAATATAAAGATTGATAAGTATATCAATCACAGTTCCAAAAGAAGACAAGTTTTTGCCTTAGAAGTATTGGCAGCACAGTTATCATCATTCTATTCTAAATAGTATCAAAGTGAGTATAATCATCATCATCATCTTCCATGGCAGACAGCACATGTTCCTCCACAACATCTGTCATCTGTGGTTTTGAAAAACATCATTTGTCTGAACAACTCTGCCAGCCCATCCAGCATTTTTTCCCTCTGTTGACCTTTGTCTCTAATATCCACAACCTTCCTGAATGTCAGAAAGTTCTCAGACCTTCTCTTCTCACAGCATGACCCAATAATGACTGTTATCTTGTTCTAATGAAGATGATTATCTGTCTGTGTGAATTTGCTTCTTGCCATACTGCTACATTGGAATTCCTTGCCATGCATGGGGTTCATTGCTTTCTACCCAGATACCACATCTCTGTGGTCTCTACAAGTGAGTGTGAGTGGTCTCTACAAGTGAGTGGTCTCTACAAGTGAGTGGTCTCTACAAGTGAGTGTGAGTGGTCTCTACAAGTGAGTGTGAGTGGTCTCTACAAGTGAGTGTGAGTGGTCTCTACAAGTGAGTGTGAGTGGTCTCTACAAGTGAGTGTGAGTGGTCTCTACAAGTGAGTGTGAGTGGTCTCTACAAGTGAGTGTGAGTGGTCTCTACAAGTGAGTGTGAGTGGTCTCTACAAGTGAGTGTGAGTGGTCTCTACAAGTGAGTGTGAGTGGTCTCTACAAGTGAGTGTGAGTGGTCTCTACAAGTGAGTGTGAGTGGTCTCTACAAGTGAGTGTGAGTGGTCTCTACAAGTGAGTGTGAGTGGTCTCTACAAGTGAGTGTGAGTGGTCTCTACAAGTGAGTGTGAGTGGTCTCTACAAGTGAGTGTGAGTGGTCTCTACAAGTGAGTGTGAGTGGTCTCTACAAGTGAGTGTGACATCTAGTAATCTGTTTTACATCAAAATGTGATTATGTGTGTCTAGCTAGAACATATTGTGCAGTCTCAAGTTGTGACCTGCACACAGTGTTAAACCTGAAGTAATGATAGGGATGTTATTGAGACTCAGATGTGTGAATTCACTACAGCATGAGTGCCATTGTGGCCTCAGTTCCATGCAGGGAAACTCCCACCTAGTGCTAGAGAACACACAAGAACGTGGTGAGTGCAGTCCGGGTGACCAAGTGGACACTGGAGTAAGTGGACAACTCTGCACCTGAGTAGAGCATGGCACTCACTTGTCCTGACTGCTGGTAAATGCTATCAAAGGTGAAGGTTACAAACCACAATTGTGGGTGTGGACAGCAAGGGGAAATCACCACATTACCTTCCCAAGAATAAGTTTATTATTGTGTCACAAATCTGGAATGCAGGAGTGACTTGGTTAGAATGATCGCAAGAATAAGTTTATTACCATGTCACAAATCTGGAATACAAGAGTGACATGTACATATATTGTCATACCAGGCTCGGACCGAATAAGCTGACAAGACATAACATTAATATGCCATTATTGTAAGGACATCGTCATTGATAAGCTCACATGGCAATGGAGCACCCATAGAGCTTTCAGAGTCAACATTTTACTGTTAATGTTTTTAAATTTTTTATATTGTAAGAACTCATGTTTTTTCTCTCAATTTTGCATGCCCAAATTCAAATACAGATAACAATTCTTTTTATATGTCAGTGATTTAATTCTCATTATGAATGCATGTTTTTTTTCCCCACTGTGTTTAGTAACTTTGGTTACAACTGCATGTTTGTGTTGTAACATTTTCAACATGTTCATATGTAGCCTTATGCCAAGCAACTTTGTAATGGTTTATACCAAACTGATCTACATTAAGCAATATTACTTTGTACACTTTTTTGGTGACATCTTTATTTCAAGCAAGAACGCTTACACATTTGTCAGTTGTATTTTTACACCATGAACAGTTTTACATTTTGTGAAATTATATATACATGTACTAATGTCAGTTTGTTGACTGTCACCTCCGCAATTAAGCCTGGCTACAAAAGATCTACATTCTCTCTCTACCTCTCTCTCTCTCTCTTACCCCAGTGTTGCACACCGACATATTTGTGATCCCCAACACTCACTCACAGACACACTCTCTCTCCCTCGCACACACACAAACACACACATATTCACTCATTCCAGGGATCACTCAACCCGTGTATTGTTCATCCATGACTGCAGTGTATCAGCAACAACTTGTCTCTCACTCCAATAGATTGCTGTTCGTCCACTTCCTTATGTTATCTCCCCTTGTATAGTCTGCTTACAATGTGCTCATTTCCTGAACCCCTCATGTCGTTTTATTGTTTTCATGAAGTCTCTTTCCATTCTCCCTTCTCTGGTACCTCTACACTTGATTGCCTTTGTGTCCATGAAATGACTTGTCTTTTCTATATCCACTGTCCTAGGCCCTCTATTTGACTTTCTAATTCTACTTTCTCTACATAACAGTATTTGTACATTTGTTATATGCATACCCTCTTTCACTTTATTTCTGGAGGCTGCCCTACCCTCACCCGGCCCGTGCTAAATTAAACATTGAACAACAAACAATCAAAGTAGACTACAGATAACTGAGGCAGACACTAGACACAGGCTTCACATTGTCACTGCTCCGTCCATCAGTTGTGTGCATTATGCTGAGTGCTGCATCAGTGGTGGCCTTGACCTCTGCTACATGATCTTTGTTAACTGGAGTGTCTACGCCACTGAGAAAAGTCATAGGTCCGGTCAAATTAACCAGCGCTGAAAAGAAGTAACCGGTTTCCTGGTTCACGGCAGTTCTGCCTGCTTGATTGATGTATTTCACTCCTAGGTATGTTGAAGCTGATGTCTGAAAAGACAATGTTCGCTGTTTTTAGACTTCTGGCATAGTTGAATCAGCATTCAGCATTGTCAAACATCTTGCACATCAGGGTAATATTAGTTATGCATTTACAGTGTCTCTTAGTTGAACACATTCAAATACTGTAATAATTACAATGTCTCTTAGTTAAATGCATTCAGATTCTGTAACATTTACAGTGTCTCTTAGTTAAATTTAGTTAAATGAATTCAGATTCTGTAATATTTACAATGTCTCTTTGTGAAATGTATTAAGTTTCTGTAACATTTACAATGTCTCTTTGTGAAATTCATTTAGATACTGTAACATTTACAATGTCTCTTAGTTTACCACATTCAAATACTGTAACATTTACGATGTATATAGTAGTCTTTGGTCGTATGATGAGAAGAGAGGCATTAGAGAACATTGTGACAACTGGAAAGACCAAGGGGAAGAGAATCAGAGGCAGACCAAGAGAAATCCTGCTGGATGGACTGAAGTAGTGGCATGTAGGAATATCATCAGTAGAGTTGATCCAGAACACCAAAGACGGAGATTTGTGGAGAGCCATGAACACCTACGCCAGCTGGCATGGCACTTGATGATGATGTTACTCTGAGGTATTTAATTGTATTTCACATCTCGTGTTGTGACCAAACCAAGAGTCTTCAAGTAGATTGTAGCAAATAGTAATATGACAGAAGGCAGCAGTCACTGTCAGATGAGGTTACCTATCTATCTGTTATTTATCCTCACGTCAATGGATAATGATTATTGATTAACATTTGTCATTAACTTTTTTGCCACTATCTGAGCATCATGTGTGATCAGCTATTGTCATTGTGTATCATGTTGTGTTATATCTTTTACATTTGGTGTTATATCTTTTACATTTTGTCTGAGCATACCAAAGAGATCTTTCTAGATATGTTAACATACAGCACATGTGTATGTACATCTGTGAAAGTAATACAGCACACGTGTATGCTACATCTGTGAAAGTAATACAGCACACGTATGTACATCTGCTTTTTAACATTAATGCTTTAGAAGAATATGGAATAGATAAAGTTACCAGTCTGCTTAATACAATATATGATACTGGAAACATACCTCATGAGTTATGTAATTCTGTATTTATTGCAATCCCAAAGAAATCAGGAGCCTTGGAATGTGATCAACATCGAACAATTAGTATAATGAGTCACATCACAAAGATTTTGCTAAGAATTATCATGCAAAGAGTTAGGAGGAAAATACAACCTGAAATAGGAGAAGAACAATGTGGGTTTGTAGTAGGCAAGGGTACAGTAAATGCTGTGTATATACTGAGAACCGTAATCGAACGTTCTATAGAAGTAAACAAAGATCTACACCTTTGCTTCATTGACTACACAAAGGCTTTTGATAAAGTGAGACATGTCAACATGATAAGGATGCTTGAAGATCTACAAATTGATGGGAAAGACCTTAGACTTGTAAAAAACATATATTGGAAACAACAAGCTGCCATAAGAGTTGATAATGAAGTAAGCCAATTTCAGCCTATTAAGAGAGGTGTGAGACAGGGATGTGTAATGTCTCCAGATCTGTTTTCCCTGTACAGTGAAAATATTTTCAGAAATATTGAAAATATGGAAGGAATCAACATTGGGGGACGATGCATCAATAACATTAGATATGCAGATGATACAGTCTTGATTGCAGACAATGAACAGGACCTGCAAAATTTAGTAGATGCAGTTGTTACACACAGTGAACAACTAGGGTTAGAATTAAATTGTAAAAAGACACAGATTATGGTCGTCACTAAGAAGAACGAAATACCACAGTGTAATATACAAGTAAATGGGAATATTCTTCAACAAGTGAATAGGTACAATTACCTCGGAACAGTAATAACATCTGATGGGAGATGCCTTGAAGAGATTAGAACAAGAATCGCCATGGCAAAAGTAGCCTTTAGCAAGATGAAAAACATACTGACCAATAAAAAGATGTCAATTGAAACGAGAAAAAGAGTGTTGAGATGCTACATAGAACCTGTACTTTTATATGGATGTGAAGCTTGGACAATGAGCAGCCAGGCTGAAAAACATCTGATGGCTGTAGAAATGTGGTTTCTGAGGAAAATGCAAAGAATACCATGGACAGCCAGAAAGACCAATGAACAAGTCCTTCAAGAAACAAATGAAGATCGTAAACTGATCAGAGACATTAGACGTAGACAGTCACAATTTTTTGGGCATGTTATGAGAAGAAATGATTTGGAGAACTTGGTGACAACTGGTAAGATCGAGGGGAACAGACCAAGGGGAAGACCTAGAAACAAGTATCTGGATGGCTTGGCCTTGTGGCATGGTCGAGACAAAAACACGGAACTGATCCACGACTCTGTTGATCGAGTGAGATGGCAGAACATGACCGCCCACGCTTACCGGCATGGCACATGATGGATGGATGTACATCTGTGAAAGTAATACAGCACACGTATGTACATCTGTGAAAGTAATACACCATATGTGTATGTACATCTGTGAAAGTAATACAGCACATGTGTATGTACATCTGTGAAAGTAATACAGCACACGTATGTACATCTGTGAAAGTAATACAGCATATGTGTATGTACATCTGTGAAAGTAATACAGCACATGTGTATGTACATCTGTGAAAGTAATACAGCACACGTATGTACATCTGTGAAAGTAATACAGCATATGTGTATGTACATCTGTGAAAGTCATACAGCACACGTGTATGCTACATCTGTGAAAGTAATACAGCACACGTATGTACATCTGTGAAAGTAATACACCATATGTGTATGTACATCTGTGAAAGTAATACAGCACATGTGTATGTACATCTGTGAAAGTAATACAGCACACGTATGTACATCTGTGAAAGTAATACAGCACATGTGTATGTACATCTGTGAAAGTAATACAGCATATGTGTATGCTACATCTGTGAAAGTAATACACCATATGTGTATGTACATCTGTGAAAGTAATACAGCACATGTGTATGTACATCTGTGAAAGTCATACAGCACACGTATGTACATCTGTGAAAGTCATACAGCACACGTATGTACATCTGTGAAAGTAATACAGCACACGTATGTACATCTGTGAAAGTCATACAGCACACGTATGTACATCTGTGAAAGTAATACACCATATGTGTATGTACATCTGTGAAAGTAATACAGCACATGTGTATGTACATCTGTGAAAGTAATACAGCATATGTGTATGCTACATCTGTGAAAGTCATACAGCATATGTGTATGCTACATCTGTGAAAGTAATACAGCACACGTATGTACATCTGTGAAAGTAATACAGCACATGTGTATGCTACATCTGTGAAAGTAATACAGCACATGTGTATGTACATCTGTGAAAGTAATACAGCACATGTGTATGTACATCTGTGAAAGTAATACAGCATATGTGTATGCTACATCTGTGAAAGTAATACACCATATGTGTATGTACATCTGTGAAAGTAATACACCATATGTGTATGTACATCTGTGAAAGTAATACAGCATATGTGTATGCTACATCTGTGAAAGTAATACAGCACACGTATGTACATCTGTGAAAGTGCAGCAATATATGCAAGCTTTTTTAATTGTGGTTATTGTCTCCTGCCCCCTCCCCCATGCTGTGAAACCTTCTGCTGTTAAAAGAGAGGTAGGGTGGATAGCTGATGTCAGCCTTGAGCGAACTGTGTCGCCTGGACTGTCTTGTGTTTGTGTGGCATATGCTTTGTTAAGTCTTTATATCTGATTCTTGGTCTTTCTCTGGCTCTGCAGCCAGAACCCTTCAGCTGTTGGCAGAAACTGGTAGATGAAATTATGAATTTCATATTTCTGCTACAGCAGTGGTTCTCAACCTTTTTTGGCCCATGCCCCCCTGTACCATATGTTCAGAATGTCATTTATTGTATTTCCTCCCTATAAATCCCCCCACCCTTACACAGTATACATAAAAATAGAAGCTAAATTTAATAACACATACTAGAACAAGTCTAGACATCTACATAAAACGTGATTTGCAGGTCTACTTACATTATAAAACGAATTTCATTAGGGCGAGAAGTACAGAACCGTAAAATTTAGAGGGAAAAACAATATCAAGCAACTGGTTCTTATATTATTGTATTAATGCGATCTTGAAATAATCTTAATCCCCCCCCCCCCTTGGGAACCCTAAAATTCCCCCCTGGGAGGGGGGGGGGGGAATTCCCCACAGGTTGAGAATTGAGAACCACTGTGCTACAGTGTGGGGATATTCAAATATGTTCACTTTATTTCAATAAATATGTGTTTCATTGTGTACCCCTGGCCTATCATTCCCTAGAAGAATGGTCTCATACATGACACAGTTCACGACCAACCTTGATGCCACTCCACCACTGTTTGACAGTCTCACATATCCTGGCGGTTTTACTGTAGCCTGAGTTGCCAGCTGGCCAGTGGTGTTTATTTCCCCTGATCTGTTGTTGTAAAGAGAAGTCATTTCAACAACCAAATAAGGCAAGGCAGTTGAGTGAAAAGATGTGGCTCTTAATGGAGACAGCAACACCTGAGTTGTGGAAAACTGTTCAGATGCTGTGTGTGCATGCCGCATGCCTATAGATAGAAGGTTTAGAATCACAGCTTAACACTTAAACACTTTGTCTGATTCAGTGAATTCATGTTTCACAAGTTAAACATTCTTATTCTGTTTTAGGGTATCTAGTTGACCGTGCATCATAGTGTACGTGTATAGTGAGGTACTGTCATCATTTGGTAGCAGCAAGTTCAACTCTATGTGTGTCTATAGCTTTCAATTTCAAGTTTGTCTTTTGTGTCCTGTGATCTCTACTTCTTTCTCTTCTCTTACTGTTAGTGTCGATCAGTATTTGTGAATTTATTTCTCATTCTATTTCAATGGTCTCAGGAGGTTCCCAATAGTTGGTCCATCTGTTTTATCAAGTCTCATGTCAGAAGTCAAACACTTTGAATCAATTAACATGAGTCACCAAACCACATCTAGTTCAATCAAATCACATTTCACAAGTTAAAAGTGTAATTTCTTCATGTTGCAAGGTGTGCATGCATCAAATAATTCCATTTAAAAACACACACAAAAAACACACATGCACGCACGCACGTGTGCGCACGCACAGACACACACACACACTTTCTCTCTCTCTCTCTCTCTCTCTCTCTCTGCCTTCCCTCACCTCTCATGACCAGGAGTTTCCCCACACACGGCCAATTTCT
This sequence comes from Cepaea hortensis, assembly GCA_963921405.1. Taxonomy (NCBI): domain Eukaryota; kingdom Metazoa; phylum Mollusca; class Gastropoda; order Stylommatophora; family Helicidae; genus Cepaea; species Cepaea hortensis. The sequence continues at coordinate 65,334,751 of OY992894.1, read as the reverse complement.
GTATTCTGTCTCTTCTCTTGTTATGCCCACATCTTTTTCTGCCTTCCCCCACCTCTCATGCCCAGTAGTTTCCCCACACAGGGCCACTTTCTCTATTCTGTCTCTTCTCTTGTTATGCCCACATCTATTTCTGCCTTCCCCCACCTCTCATGCCCAGTAATTTCCCCACACAGGGCCACTTTCTCTATTCTGTCTCTTCTCTTGTTATGCCCACAGGAGGCTAATTTCTATATTTAGGGTCTGGCCTGGCAGACCAGGTTAATTTTTTTTTCTTTTCAGTTTGCCTTGATGGGAATTCGAACTCATGACTACCAGGAACGGAAAGTGCAATAGCACTAGAGTGTTCTTCATTGTTTTCATTTTAGTGCTCTTTATTGTTAGAGAAGAAAGGTTTATGTGGTTTAAACTATTGTGATCAGTTAGTGAACATCAGTTCCTGATGTCGCAGAATATGTTATGAATAACACCAGTTTACCTTGCTTACCCAGCTTTTTATGAATATCACCAGCTTACCTGTGGAAACACACTAGATCAAACAGTACATATTACCTGTGGAAACACACTAGATCAAACAGTACGATATGTACATGTACTGACCTGGTGGGCATCGATAGCCAACAGTTGCCTGGCAGTCAGTGGGTTCATCCTGTGTGACATGACTGAGGCAGCAGTCAGGGCTAGGTCACCAGTGATGACAATCTGTTGTAGTTATGTTGTCAGCATGTTATATGATTGTTCGTGTTAGTTACATTATACTTGTCACACTTTGATAACTCTCTGCATTCATGATAACTAATCTTGCTATCTTTATCTTGTTAATTACATCTTTTCACTAACAACACATTACCATATATTGATACAACATAACATTAACCATCTTGTTACCAACAACTGATTAGCCATATCTTCTTCTTCTACTTCTGCGTTCATCCTGAGTTTTTTTTCGGATGTGACTGCGTTGTGCCTGTTTACAGCAGAGCTGCATTCTTGCGCCGTTAGGTAGACACATCCGACTTCTGCGGGCATTTGTTGACCGGGTTAACCTTCCCGGAGCCATATCTTATTACCAACAACACATTACCCATATATTGTTACCAACAACTGATTAGCCATGTCTTGTTAGTTCTTCTGCTGCGTTCATGCGGAGAGTTTTTTCGGACGTGATTGCATCCGACTTCTGCGGGCATTTGTTGACAGGGTTAACCTTCCCGGAATATCTTGTTACCAACAACCGATTAGCCATATATTGTTACCAACAATGCATTACCCATATATTGTTACCAACAATGCATTACCCATATATTGTTACCAACAATGCATTACCGATATATTGTTACCAACAATGCATTACCCATATATTGTTACAAACAACCGATTAGCCATATATTGTTACCAACAATGTATTACCCATATATTGTTTCCATTAACCATCTTGTTACCAACAAAGCACTTGCCATATATTGTTACTAACAATCAATTAGCCATGTATTGTTACCATTAACCATCTTGTTACCAACAAAGCATTAGCTATATATCATTATCAACAACCGATTAGCCATATTGTCACCAACAACACACTAGTAATATCTTGTAAAAATAACACATTGTCATTAGCCATATCTTGTTATCAACAACACATTAGCTGTATCTTGTTACTGACAACACATTAGCTATAGCTTGTTATCGACAACACATTAGCCTTAATCTTCCTACCAACAACATACAAAGTAAATCAATCACCGTCTGTTTGATGTAACCAATGAAAGATAAGCATGTCTCTGAAAGATTGCCAGAAATCCACAGGAAACTAACTTGAGAACATAAAAACAAAACAGTTACATCACACAGGCATGACCGGACATTGGAGTTCGGACTTAACACAGAATTGAAGAGAACTATTGCCAACAGTGAGGTGATGTCACGAGATGACTTCAGCACCAAATCTTCAGACTCACTAACCATATGATGATCAGAACAAGGTACATTGAAGAGACACGATCAGACGTCTTCAGCACTAGTTTACACGTTGACTACCCTGCGATTATAATGGTTACCTTTGTGGAAATTGGCTTTAAACATTTTAACAACACGTTTAAGGCATGCACTTTTGATGAGTGCAAAAAGTCCAGGTTCAAGCATCAGACCCGTCTCCGTGTGTCAGAAAGGTGGACTGAACCACGGCAGCTGATGAACTGTCTCCGTGTGTTAGAAAGGTGGACTGAACCACGGCAGCTGATGAACTGTCTCCGTGTGTCAGAAAGGTCGACTGAACCACGGCAGCTGATGAACTGTCTCCGTGTGTTCAGAAAGGTGGACTGAACCACGGCAGCTGATGAACTGTCTCCGTGTGTCAGAAAGGTGGACTGAACCACGGCAGCTGATGAACTGTCTCCGTGTGTCAGAAAGGTGGACTGAACCACGGCAGCTGATGAACTGTCTCCGTGTGTTCAGAAAGGTGGACTGAACCACGGCAGCTGATGAACTGTCTCCGTGTGTCAGAAAGGTAGACTGAACCACGGCAGCTGATGAACTGTCTCCGTGTGTCAGAAAGGTGGACTAAACCACGGCGACTGATGAACTTCCTACAGAACAGCCACACAAGGTTTATAGACATGATGGCTCTTTTCTTCCAACTTTTAAGTGAACTTATATGATTTTTGGAAAAAGTGTGTCGATATCTTCACTGCAGGAGGGCTGTTTAAGTTCGTCATGTTTGGTTTAGATATTTCCTGTGGAATGTTCTAGCATATTTTCTCTGCTGTCTATGTGAGTTATGATGTTTTTTGCTTTTTATCGAGGAAAGTGTGTTCATAAATTGTACTAAATGAAGATTGTTGTGCCTTTCAGGTTTACAAATGCGGTGTATGAAAGGTAAATACATCTATTATATATTTCAAATTTGTATTTTCAAGTTGCTGTTGGATTTTTCATATTTCAGTGGTTGGAACATAACTTTTCTCTGGGCTGGGAACGTACCACGGGTTTCCCCTAGATACATAAATATTCCGGTCCCCAACATAGCAAATAATCAGATAGGCATTTCAACCGTTAAGCCTCTGTAGTGTTTATGCTTCTGGCTACGGTTTGAAATCACATTTGCCTCGCGTTGGACTGGTAGTGCATGGTTCCATCGCCCTGCTACTGAGTTGAGTGCGTGGCGCGACACTGAGCTGTGAATTTCGTTTGGAATGTTTCTACATCTGTCCGCGGTTGTTGTAGCGTGACCTGCATGTTCGGAACGATGGCGGTCGGCCTGTTGCTTGGAACTGACTGGATTGCCTTTTCAGTTCACGAGTGCATTTTTCTCTGAGACTCCTGGGGGTCGTCGCTGGAGCTGCGGTGTTTGTGCTTAGTGCGATGCTTTCGGCGGGCCACCCTGCCGTAGGAGACCGAGCTATATGCAGGGTTGTCCATGGGACATAATTTACATTACGTGGTAATTTATGCATGTCCCATCCCATCCCGTCCCATAGGACTTTCCCAAGGGATTCCCACAGGAATAACATTCCCATGGCCAAGCCTGCCAGGCTTGTCCATGGGACGTGTTTTTCTGTCCCATCCGATGGTAATTTATGCCTGTCCCGTCCCATCCCATCCCTACACTATTCAGAAAATCCCCCTTTTCCCCCATGGGATTCCCATCCCGCCCCATTCCATCCCTACACTATTCAGAAAATCCCCCTTTTTTCCCATGGCCAAGCCTGGCTATATGGGTCCCATCCCACCCCTACACTATTCAGAAAATCCCCCTTTTTTCCCATGGCCAAGCCTGGCTATATGGGATTAATTCCAGGGCAATGAAGTCGATCGTCTCGACTTTTACTTTTAATGCAGTAATGTGGCTGCTGGTTTTCTAATGACTTCCGCTTCCATCGACGTATTTTCCGTGGAGAACTTTTGTGTGGCATTCTGACGGCGGCATTATGCCAGTGTACCTGTGCGGGATGATGGCTTGCCGAGACTCCTGTCTGTTCCACTTTTCACATTGGACAGTGAGGAGCATTTCGAGTGATGTATACTGGCACGGAACGGGGCATAATGGGGACGACCAGTTGCCGTGAAGTTGGAACCGCGATTAACTAACTAACTAACTAACTAACTAACTAACTAACTAACTAACATAAATCTCAATGTTCGCCAGAATAAATATGACATAACGGACGAGGCGCGCATGATAGCAAGGTTGATAGATGTTGCGCGATTCAGAGCTTTAACTCCGATCATGAGCTGTAACCATGGCTAACCTGGGCATTTGACACATATGTTCACTGACTATCTGCTTGACTGTCTTTCTGGGCACTGTCACATAGTTATGTCTCTATCCTATGTTTCAGTGGAACTGCTGTGTAACTGTCTTAACTCTTAACTGTTGTGTAATTGTCTTAATTCTTGACTGTTGTGTAACTGCCGTAACTCTTTACTGTTGCGTAACTTGTCTCACTCAAAGTTAATCCTATCTGAATACCTAACAACACATTTGCCATATCTTGTTACCAACAACACATTTGCCATATCTTGTTACCAAAAACAAAAAGCACACTTTACCCAAAGTTGCCTTTACAAAAGTAAGCAACGGTATAACAGAACATGCACAAGAACAAACATGCGCTGGCTGGAAAGTTATGTGTGGCCTGTTGACGGCATGTATGTGGATGCTGGACAATCAGTACGGTTAGCCAAGAAACCGGGGACAGTGGACGTGTGCTTTGTGAGACGAATGTTGGGAATATCATGGACAGACAAATGTCGGCAATATCGTGAAAATAATACAACAAATAAATGTTGACAATATCGTGAACATAATACAACAAATAAATGTTGACAATATCGTGGACATAATACAACAAATAAATGTTGACAATATCGTGGACATAATACAATAAATAAATGTTGACAATATCGTGGACATAATACAACAAATAAATGTTGACAATATCGTGGACATAATACAATAAATAAATGTTGACTATATCGTGGACATAATACAACAAATACATGTTGGCAATATCGTGGACTTAATACAAGAAACACATGATGGGATTATCATGGACATAATACAACAAACGAATGTTGAGAATATTGTGAACATAATAAAACAAAAACATGGTCTCTAACATCAGCCCAGGCTTTGTGTTATGGAGAGGTATAACTCCATTTTACGAACTATCGTCTGTCAGGGCGGCAAGGTGTCAGTCAATAAAACAAACAAATGGTGAGACTATAGCGGGCAGAGAATAAAATAAACACTAAAGCATTGAGTGCTGTATAAACCCAATCACTCGTCAAACCCAATGGCATATCGACAGGAGATGTGAAATAGATAACGTATCCTTGTGTAGGGAATTACCGGGCAATAGAGGCAAAAGAAGACAGAGACAGATGAATGTGGAGGGCTTAAACATCTGGGCAACACATAGTAATATAAGCAACGGAAACGTGGTCAGAAAATCAGATAAATAGAGAGGAATGAAGAATTGTGATTGCTGATGTGTGCTCCAGACCTGCACCCTAATCAGATGGAGTAGTAGGAATAGAAGAAAGAGGAGGGGTAGAAAACTGAGGAGCGGCATAAGAATGAGGAGGAGGAGTAGAAGAATAATGAGCAGCAGGAGAATGAGGAGGAGTAGAAGAATAATGAGCAGCAGGAGAATGAGGAGTAGAAGAATAATGAGCAGCAGGAGAATGAAGAGGAGTAGAAGAATAATGAGCAGCAGGAGAATGAGGAGGGGGAGAAGCAGAAGAAGGGGGTGCCGGACAAGAAGACAAAGACATGGCATTACAAAAGAACATGAACACTAACCTTGATAGCATCCACCCGGAGAACAGATAGAGAATCCGAGAGCTGGCACAGGTAGTGGACTAGACTCAGCAGTCGCTGAAACTGCTCCACTGTTGGTTTGTCTGTTGTGTAGGGAAAACTACGATTGGCCAGCAGCACAAGTATGATGTCCGGGCAGCGTGCCAGGTCGTTGAATGTTGTCTGCCATGACACGCCTGTATTGTAACGGACAATAGTACTAGATTATGTTTTCACCAATACTAATACTATTAATACTACTACTACTGCTGTTACTAATACTTCTTTTTTTTTCTTCTTCTGCCATTTATCGCCCATAACTGCTGCTACTATTATTAATATTCCTACTGTTCCTGCTGCTGCTGCTTCAGTGATTACTACTACTACTACTACTACTACTACTACTACTACTACTACTACTACTACTACTACTACTACTACTACTACTACTACTACTACTACTACTACTACTACTACTACTACTATGACTGGCTAGAAGATTACGTAAATTCTTGTGTATTGGCCACTACTACAACAAATACAACTATACAATTACTACTACTATCACTACTGCTACAGCCAATATGCACTAACCAAGAGCATACTTCAACATTTTACTGCTGCTGTTACAGCAACGAGAACAACAACTTCTACTATCTCGTTCGCTGTTCAGCTCAACCAAATGGCACAATGTTATCTTCTCCTTTGCTGTCCACTACATCCCCTTATTTGTCCTCTCTGTATTATTTACCTCTGTCTCTGATTCTCTTTTCTGTGCCTTTTTAGGACTCCCTCTATTTCTTGTGCACTTTGTGTTCTAGAGAAAGGACTGTCTAGTTGTACTATCAACATGTGTTCACAATGTCTTCTGTTTATCGCAAGCGTCTTTGTCTCACCTCTTGATTCGCAGAGATTATTTATGGTTCGTCACACGAGCCCCACATTGCTCATTAGTGAGTCTCTCGCGCCATTGAGTCCTCGTCTGCACGGGCGCCATTTAATGAATGTTTGTAGTTTATTGCCGGCTCCGTGGCGAAGGCGTTTCGTCGCAGTTCGTAATCCCGTATACCAGCGTTATAAACACAATTTTGGGCGATCTGGCAGCAGACCGCCTTGCGTTGCATTTTTACGAAATGATATGGCTGCCGGTCGTTCAGAAAACATTGGCACACTACTGATTACAGATTACAATTTGCCAAGAGATCACAACAGCAAAAAACTGCTGGTGTTGACTGCGACGTCCTGTATAGGATATGTAACTAACTTTTTTTGGAGTTTTCCATGTTGATCCATGCAGCAGTACAGACGTGACGTTAATGTAAAATATATTAAGTTTGATACTAGATTTAATTTCTTTCGACTTCCACAAAGTTCCTGCTTCTGTCGAGGCTGCTTGTGATTTTGTATTCTTATTTTCATTTATCTACTACGTGGCCCCCCCCCCCCCCCAACTTTGTCTATATTGTTAACTAAATGTGTATATGATTCCACGTCGTGAAGTGGGGTTTTGGCACTGGAGATCGGGTTCTAATTTCCTTGTTTCCTTCTTTGTGGTTTCCTTGTGAATTGTACAACCTAATTGTTGTGACCTCTTATAACGTGTGTTGAATTTAACTCGTATCAAGGGGGAATCACTATCATTACTTGGCACTAACTGGGAGTATATTTACATTCTAGTACACTGACACGGAGTACGTACATGCAGCCTGCGGACAGATGTCCGTGCCACAAGACAAGCACGTTTAGTTCCATCAGTGGCAACGCCTACAAGGACAAGGGCGGTGGCGCTTCCATTGTAAGTAGCAAAACAAATCAGATTGGCTCTGCTTTAGTAGGGAGAAGCGACTGCGCTTGCTTTCATCATTAGTCAGCTGTTCGGTCACTAGTAATGAATAGTTCAGATACAATGTGGCAAGTTACATAGCGGCTGTTTGTGTGTGCCTCAGTCACCACAGCCAGAAGTACTGTTTACTGCCAGCACGGGACTGTTCACTGATAACAATAGGTGGTTTACTAAAATTACTAGACAGTTTACTGACAACAACAGACGGTTTACTAAAATTACTAGACAGTTTACTGACAGCTCGAGACTGTCCACCGACAACAATAGACGGTTTATTAAAATTACTGGATAGTTTACTGCCAGCTCGATACTGTTCACTGACAACAATAGACGGTTTGCTAAAATTACTGGATAGTTTACTGCCAGCACGGGACTGTTCATTGACAACAATAGACAGTTTACTGCCAGCACGAGACTGTTCACTGAAAATATTAGATTGTTTACTGCAAGGAATAGATCATTAACAAGCACTAAACTGTTTACTACAAGCAGTACACTGTTTACTGCAAGCAGTACACTATTTACTATAAGCAGTACACTGTTTGCCGGTCTCCCTGGTCTAGAGTTTATACGACTTTCTCCCTAATCGCGTATACTCTCGTAAGTAACGTGATGTGCGCGAGAATCGGTACGGGTTCTCTCCGCGTCGGTAACTTAGGGGGTATGTGAACCGGTCGCTCAGAAAGCAATGGCAAATTACTGATAGTAATGTTGCCAAGAAATCAACAATCAGCTGAAAGATGCTGATGTTGACAGCGATGTTCTGTAAAGGATATGCGAAAAGCAAAATGCACTGGTTACCACAAGCAGTAAAATTTTGTAGCTTCTTTCTTTTGGATGCTCGTGACCCACAGGTTGGATACCCCAGCTATAGAACATCCAGTTTGTGTGAATTATTTGACAGTTCTTGGGATGTTCAATGTCACAGGTTGGATAACTCAGCTATAGAACATTAAATCTGTGTGAATCATTTAACAGTATTTGAAGTGTTCAAAGTCACAGTTTGGATACCTCAGATATACAACAGCCAGTCTATGTGAATCATTTCGCAATCATTGCTGTCTAGTTTCTAACCACACAGGGACGGGGTGGGGGGCTCTCTCTCTCTCTCTCTCTCTCTCTCTCTCTCTCTCTCGCTCTCTCGCTCTCTCTCTCTCTCTCTCACACACACACACACACACACACACACACACATATGCATTACAGGATATGATCTATCTTGCCCATATGTTTGTTTATCGCGCAATAAATACAGGACGCCAGTAGTCTCACGTCTAGAAGTGGCCATTGTAGCTTCTATCATCTACCTGTGATCATAGGAAATGCACAGTCCTGAACCTCTTGGCAAAGTTCCTCCAGTTTGTGCACGTCGTTGCAGCTTTGAAGAGCCAGGTGGATGGGCTGAGGAAAGACAGAGAGATAGAGAGATATTACTCAGTGTGAAAACTGGTATTGACGTCTTATCTTGTCCTTCTACTGTCTCATGTCTTTAGCAGCTACCTTTAGCTCAGCATATAAGTCTGATCCCCAGTCTTTTATATGTGTACGATGTAGTTGTTTCTTGGATGCTGACTTGTCCTTCAGTATATTCGATAATAAACAATTTCATAAGTATTGGTTCACGCTAATATAAGCAGAAGAAGAAGAAGAAGAAGAAGAAGAAGAAGAAGAAGAAGAAGAAGAAGAAGAAGAAGAAGAGATGAGAGAACATACCAGACAACATAACAATTGGAAGCTATATTTACTATACCGGTTTTCGACCCTGTCACCTCCAAATAACAAAAGAGTCGCGCTTTAGGAATAAGTGTCATCTGACGCACGGCCAACTTGACACCCTAAAAGAAAGTGTCATCATTAGCCAGGTCTATCATCCACTTGAACCCACAACTGCGGAATATGGGCAGAATTCCTAACAATTGCAACAGAAACATGGGTCTTAGAATAATATATTAACCAAACATAGGTCAAATAAGAAACACACAAACACATCACACCCTAATGATGTGTCTTGTATATTACGAATATTTAAAAATAAATAACAGACATAATTGGTAGGTTCCTAGGTGGTAAACATTTTACACATAAATGTCAATGGAGGATGACAGGTCGACATCCTGGTGTGGTAATTATATTTGTAATTGTTATTATGTTGTTTTGTGTGTCCTCTAGTCTGCACATCTTGTTTCTACTTCTAAGAGCGACAATCATTTCTTGTGAATGTGTTTATGAGTTATCTTAGTGGCCTCAGGGCTTTCGCAACAATATATTCATTAATAGACCCCCAATGTCTCATATTATGATCAAGCCAAGACAGTCACCCTATTTGTACGTTCTTATTTGTATGTTGTTCAATAATCAGTGAATTCAAGTATTTGCGTGGCAACCATTACAACGCATGAAAGATGCATAGCTGAGATTAAGGGCATAATAGGTCAAGCAAATGCGGCAATTCAGAAGATTAAAAGTGTCTAATGTAATAAATCATTTTCATTGGATCTCAGAACGAGAGTACTGAAATGTTATTTGGAATATGTTCTAATGAAGTCAGGGGATCTTGTAATCTGACTGAACACATTAGACAGAGCTCGAATGTAACTGAGATGTGGCTTCTGAGACTTATGTTACAAAAACCTTAGACTGCCAGAGTAACTGACAACTGGCTGGAAGAGGCTAATGGCAGCAGAACATTATGCGCAACCATAAGAAAAAGACAAACATTAATTGGTCATATTGAGAAGAGAGACAGTGGAAAACATTGTGACGACTGGCAAGATCACAGGTAGAAGAGGCAAAGACAAGCCGTGGGAGAGAGAGTGGGCTGTATGGTCTAAGGCGGCGGTAATGGGCAATATCATCAATATAATTTATCCAGAACACAAAGGCCCTTAATCTATGGAGAGACATGAAGGCCCTTTCCACTTCGCATGGCGTGCGAGGATGATGATGATGAATGAGGATAATAATTTACAATAAATGTACATTGTTTAAATAATATGTTCACTTGTAATGTCTTTTCGCCAGCTCCGTGGCGTTGTAGTTACGGACGCAGTTCGTATTCCCGCATACCTTCGTTCGAAATACAGTTGTGGGCTATTTGGAAGCAAACCGCCTCACGTTGGTTTTTTATGAAATGGTATGGGTGCCGGTCGTTCAGAAAGCAATGGCAAACTACTAAACGTAAACCTGCCAAGACATCACGAACAGCCAAAAAAATGCTGGGGTTGACTGCAACGTCATGTACAGGATATGCAACAACCTTTTTTAATGTCTTTTCTGTTGAGCTCACCCTTGGCGTGTTACGATAACACATCTCAAAGATTCCAGGTGTTTGTCATTTTTTTAAAAATTTTCTTGTATTCAGAGTCCATGTCTCAGAGCCGTATGGTGCTACGGGCCAGTATTCGTGGTGATTATTCGTGTGTACAGTTCAGTGATAATTTTCTTGATGTTATGAATATTTCATTCTGTCAAAATGTTTGTTGTTTCCCGCTTTAATCCTCAATATTATTCTGCTTTATTTTCACGACTAACATCTTCTATAATTGTATGACCCAGTGAGGGACACTGCTGAAGTTGTTCAGTGGTTTTTCTCTTGTTTCTGTAATTGTTCTGGTTTCACTGGCAGCTGTCACTACATTTGTGTAACGAGTATTTAACTGTCTGTTAGCTGTCATGTGTTGATGTCAATGGACAGGTGGTTTTGTTGTACTTTCTATGATCTGCAAACATGATGGCACACCGCTGACTTAAATTATCATGTAGTGATCTAGCCCATCATCTCTGAGTGAGCATTGAGCAGTGAAGTAACGCAAGTAAATTATCATGTTCTTTCGCTTTCCTATATCTTATAACCTACTATGATCTCATCAAGTGTCACTCTCCTACTCTGATCTCACCAGGTCCTTCTCCTAATGTGATCTCACCAGGTCCCTCTCCTACTGTGATCTCACCAGGTCCGTCTCCTAATGTGATCTCACCAGGTCCCTCTCCTACTGTGATCTCACCAGGTCCCTCTCCTACTGTGATCTCACCAGGTCTTTCTCCTACTGTGATCTCACCAGGTCCCTCTCCTACTGTGATCTCACTAGGTCCCTCTCCTACTGTGATCTCACTAGGTCCCTCTCCTACTGTGATCTCACCAGGTCTTTCTCCCACTGTGATCTCACCAGGTCATTCTCCTACTGTGATCTCACCAGGTCCATCTCCTACTGTGATCTCACCAGGTCCTTCTTCTAATGTGATCTCACCAGGTCCCTCTACTACTGTGATCTCACCAGGTCCCTCTCCTACTGTGATCCCATCACGTCCCTCTCCTACTATGATCCCATCAGGTCCCTCTCTGACTGTGATCTCACCAAGTCCCTCTCCTACTGTGATCTCACCAGGTCCCTCTCTTACTGTGATCTCACCAGGTCCCTCTCCTACTGTGATCTCACCAGGTCCTTCTCCTAATGTGATCTCACCAGGTCCCTCTCCTACTGTGATCTCACCAGGTCCCTCTACTACTGTGATCTCACCAGGTCCATCTACTACTGTGATCTCACCAGGTCCCTCTGCTACTGTGATCTCACAAGGTCTCTCTCCTACTGTGATCTCACCAGGTTCCTCTCCTACTATGATCCCATCAGGTCCCTCTCTGACTGTGATCTCACCAAGTCCCTCTCCTACTGTGATCTCACCAGGTCCCTCTCTTACTGTGATCTCACCAGGTCCTTCTCCTAATGTGATCTCACCAGGTCCCTCTCTTATTGTGATCTCACCAGGTCCCTCTCCTACTGTGATCTCACCAGGTCCCTCTACTACTGTGATCTCACCAGGTCCCTCTGCTAATGTGATCTCACAAGGTCTCTCTCCTACTGTGATCTCACCAGGTCCCTCTCCTACTGTGATCCCATAACGTCCCTCTCCTACTATGATCCCATCAGGTCCCTCTCTGACTGTGATCTCACCAAGTCCCTCTCCTACTGTGATCTCACCAGGTCCCTCTCTTACTGTGATCTCACCAGGTCCCTCTCCTACTGTGATCTCACCAGGTCCCTCTCCTACTGTGATCTCACCAGGTCCCTCTCCTACTGTGATCTCACCAGGTCCCTCTCCTACTGATCTCACCAGGTCCCTCTCCTACTGTGATCTCACCAGGTCCCTCTCCTACTGTGATCTCACCAGGTCCCTCTCCTACTGTGATCTCACCAGGTCCTTCTCCTACTGTGATCTCATCAGGTCCTTCTCCTAATGTGATCTCACCAGGTCCCTCTCCTAGTGTTATCTCACCAGGTCCTTCTCCTAATGTGATATCACCAGGTCCCTCTCCTACTGTGATCTCACCAGGTTCCTCTCCTACTGTGATCTCACCAGGTTCCTCTCCTACTGTGATCTCACCAGGTCCCTCTACTACTGTGATCTCACCAGGTCCCTCTCCTCCTATGATCACATCAGGTGTCACTCTCCTACTCTGATCTCATCAGGTCCTTCTCCTAATGTGATCTCACCAGGTCCCTCTCCTTCTGTGATCTCACCAGGTCCTTCTAATGTGATATCACCAGGTCCCTCTACTACTGTGATCTCACCAGGTCCCTCTACTACTGTGATCTCATCAGGTCCCTCTCCGACTGTTATCTCATCAGGTCTCTCTCCAACTGTGATCCCACCAGGTCCCTCTCCTACTGTGTGACATACCAGCCCGGCAATATTATAATAGAAATGAACATGGTTGGACCATGGTAAAGCTGTAAACATACAATGAAGAAATCAACGAAAACTGGAAGTGAAATTGGTCAGCTTGACAAAAACACAATCACAAGTAACAGAAAGGACGTTACCGCTAGAAAACTTTCGTCAGCACATGAACAGCGAACAGACGCTAATACAACTACATAAACAGAAATATAAAATCACTTAGTTAAGGAACTGGGGTCGTCTGAATTGGCACAGACTTTAAACAATCCTCGAGGTCAATTGAGAAAGTAACACACATACGCTCGAGTTCACGCAGGCGTTCACGCAGGCAGGCGTAGAAGCGCACAAAACGATCAAACAAGTTTGTGAACAGTGCCACAGCTTGGTGCATGTTTACAGATATGTTTCAGTAATTGCAGAGATCGACCTGGTCGACAGGATAAGAGACCTCGCTCTGAAATTTCCGGTGCGCTGATGGCAAGGTAGATGGTTTAACCCTGGCATTAAGTTGGACGTCAAAGTTTACTTCTCGTTCAGAAAGCAATGGAAAACTACTCAACATGCAAATGCCTAAAAATCAACCTGGTGTTGATTGCAGCGTCCTGCTAAGGGCATGCAACATTCAGTTGTATGTAGTTGTATCAGTGTTTATTGTTGTATGTAGTTGTATCAGTGTTTGTTGTTGTATGTAGTTGTATCAGTGTCTGTTGTTGTATGTAGTTGTATCAGTGTCTGTTGTTGTATGTAGTTGTATCAGTATATGTAGTTGTATCACTGTTTGTTGTTGTATGTAGTTGTATCACTGTTTGTTGTTGTATGTAGTTGTATCACTGTTTGTTGTTGTATGTAGTTGTATCAGTGTTTGTTGTTGTATGTAGTTGTATCAGTGTATGTAGTTGTATCAGTGTCTGTTGTTGTATGTAGTTATATCAGTGTCTGTTGTTGTATCAGTGTATGTAGTTGTATCAGTGTCTGTTGTTGTATCAGTGCCTGTTGTTGTATGTAGTTGTATCAGTGTATGTAGTTGTATGTGTCTGTTGTTGTATGTAGTTGTATCAGTATATGTAGTTGTATCAGTGTCTGTTGTGGTATGTAGTTGTATCAGTGTAACCGTAGTTGTATCAGTGTCTGTTGGTGTATGCAGTTGTATCAGTGCCTGTTGTTGTATGTAGTTGTATCAGTGTATGTAGTTGTATCAGTATCTGTTGTTGTATGTAGTTGTATCACTGTTTGTTGTTGTATGTAGTTGTATCAGTGTCTGTTGTTGTATGTAGTTGTATCAGTGTTTGTTGTTGTATGTAGTTGTACCAGTGTCTGTTTTTGTATGTAGTTGTATCAGTGTATGTGGTTGTATCAGTGTTTGTTGTTGTACATAGTTGTATCAGTGTCTGTTGTTGTATGTAGTTGTATCAGTATATGTAATTGTATCAGTGCCTGTCTGTTGTGTGTAGTTGTATCAGTATATGTAGTTGTATCATTGTCTGTTGTTGTATGTAGTTGTATCAGTGTCTGTTGTTGTATGTAGTTGTATCAATGTCTGTTGTTGTATGTAGTTGTATCAGTGTCTGTTGTTGTATGTAGTTGTATCAGTATATGTAGTTGTATCAGTGTTTGTTGTTGTATGTAGATACATCAGTGTCTGTTGTTGTATGTAGTTGTATCAGTGTCTGTTTGTTGTATGTAGTTGTATCAGTGTTTGTTGTTGTATGTAGTTGTATCAGTGTCTGTTTGTTGTATGTAGTTGTATCAGTGTTGGTTGTTGTATGTAGTTGTATCAGTGTCTGTTGTTGTATAAAGTTGTATCAATGTCTATTGTTGCATGTAGTTATATCAGTGTCTTTTGTTGTATGTAATTATATCAGAGTCTATTGTTGTATGTAGTTGTATCAGTGTCTGTTTGTTGTATGTAATTGTATCAGTGTCTGATGTTGTATGTAGTTGTAACAGTGTCTGCTGTTGTATGTAGTTGTATCAGTATATGTAGTTGTATCATTGTCTATTGTTGTATGTAATTGTATCAGTGTCTGTTGTTGTATGTAGTTGTATTAGTGTCTGTTGTTGTATGTAGTTGTATCAGTGTCTGTTTTTTCTATGTATTTGTATCAGTATATGTAGCTATATCATTGTCTGTTTGTTGTATGTAGTTGTATCAGTACATGTAGTTGTATCACTGTCTGTCTGTTGTGTGTAGTTGTATCAGTATATGTAGTTGTATCAGTGTCTGTGTGTTGTATGTAGTTGTATCAGTGTCTGTTTGTTGTATGTAGTTGTATCTGTGTCTGTTGTATGTAGTTGTATCAGTGTCTGTTTGTTGTATCTAGTTGTATCAGTGTCTATTGTTGTATATAGTTGTATCAGTGTCAGTTTGTTGTATGTAGTTGTAACAGTATATGTAGTTGTAACATTTTCTATTGATGTATGTAATTGTATCAGTGTCTATTGTTGTATGTAGTTGTATCAGTGTCTGTTGTTGTATGTAGTTGTATCAGTATTCTTAGTTGTATCAGTGTCTGTTGTTGTATGTAGTTGTATCAGTGGCTGTTGTTGTATGTAGTTGTATCAGTGTCTGTTGTTGTATGTAGTTGTATCAGTGTCTGTTGTTGTATGCAGTTGTATCAGTATATGATGTTGTATCAGTATATGTCATTGTATCAGTGTCTATTGTTGTATGTAGTTGTATCTACGCCAGCTGGCACGGCACTTGATGATGGTGATGATACTGACACAAATACATACAACAACAGACACTGATACAACTACATACAATAATAGACACTGATACAACTACATACACCAATAGACACTGATACAACTGCATACACCAACAGACACTGGCGTTCATGGCTCTCCACAGATCTCGGTCTTTGGTTTTCTGAATCAACTCTGCTGCTGATTGTATTCCTCCATGCCACCGTCTCAATCCATCCAGCATCATTTCTCTTGGTTTGCCTCTGCCTCTCTTCCCCTCGATCTTTCCAGTTGTTACGATGTTCTCCAATGCCTCTCTTCTCATCACGTGACCGAAGAAAGATGTTTGTCTATGTCTTATTGTTGTATATAATGTTCTAGTTTCATTAGCCTGTTTCAGGCAGTCATCGTTAGTTACTCTGGCAGTCCAAGGAATTCGCAACATTCGTCTCAGGAACCACATCTCTGTTGCTTCTAATTTCTTCTTACTTTGTTCATTTACATTCCAAGATTCACTGCCATACAGCAGAACTGGTTCTACATAGCATTTCAGCACTCTCTTTCTTACATTCAGTGATAGTGACTTATTGCACAAGATACTCTTCATTTTCTTAAATGCGGCTTTTGCCTGCCCTATTCTGCTCCTAATCTCTGTTGTACATCTTCCATCTGATGTTATAAATGCCCCTAGGTATCTAAAATTATCCACTTGGTTAAGGATTTTTCCTTCTATTTCTGTGTCACATTTTGGTGTCACCATTTTCTTTGATATTACCATTGTTACTGTTTTCTTGATATTCAAGGAGAGTCCTTTCATTGCACCCTCTGTTACTACAACGTCTAATAATTGTTGTAGGTCTGTTGAATTATCCGCCACCAATACTGTGTCATCTGCATAGCGTATATTATTTATATTATAACCTCCAACTAGTATTCCTGGCATCTCTTTTATCTCTCTCATTATTACTTCGCTATACAGGGAGAAAAGATCTGGTGACAAGACACACCCCTGTCGTACTCCTAGCTTTATCTGTTCGTAACTACCCTCTTTATTTCCCATTTTAATTGCTGCTACTTGGTTCCAGTAAACATTCTTTATTATTCTTAAATCTTTTCCATCAATGTTGATATCTTTCAACATTTTAATCAGTTCATCATGTTTTACTTTATCAAATGCCTTAGTATAATCTATGAAGCACAAATATATGTCTCTCTGTTTCTCTATTGACCTTTCTATTAGTGTCCGTAATTTATATATTGCATTGTTTGTGCCCTTTCCTTCCCCAAATCCATACTGTTCTTCACTAATTTCCATTTTATTTTATTTTTGGTTCTTCTCATTATGATTCTGAGTAGAAGCTTAGTGGTATGGTTTATGAGGTTAATTGTACGAAAATCTTCACAATCAATTGCTCTTGGTCTTTTTGGTATAGCTATAAATACAGATTTCAGCATATCACTGGGTAAATATCCACTACTGTTAATATCATTCAACATTTTGGTTAATATATCTACTCCAAATTCTCCCAACACTTCTAATTCTTCTATTGTGATTTCATCTGGCCCAGCTGTTTTTCCTTTCTTCATACGTTTCATAGCGTCAGCGACTTCTTCTTTCAGAATAGGTGGACCTTCTAAGTTACTATCTTCTGTTAATTCTTCCCTTTCTCCGTCATATAATTCTCTTATATACTCATTCCACCTCTTCATTATAGCACCTTCCTCTAATAATATTTTTTCTGTTTTTGATTTCAAACACCCTGTATTTATTCTTATTTTTCTTCCTGTAAGCTCACTGATTTGTCTGTACATATGTTTTGTATCATTAATGGAATTTAATTCAATTTTTTTTTTGCATTGCTCGTTTAACCAACTTTCTTTAGCCTTCCCACATTTATCTTTTATTTCTTTATTTATCTTAGCGTATTCTTGTTTGTCATTTTTACTCTGTTTTCTTTTGTCCATCAGTTTTAAGATTTCTTCATTCATCCATTTTTTCTTAGCTATTTTGCCTCTCTCCGGTAATACTTCTTTGCTAGTTTGATGAATGGAGTCCCTTAACATTTCCCATTGTTCATTTATATTCTGTATTTTAGCTATCGCATTGTACCTATTTTTCACAGTCACTCTGTATTGTTCTTGCAGTTCTTTATCTATTTTCAGAACCTCTTTATTAAGTCTCATGTGCTTAACCATTTTTTTCCCTCTCTTTAATCTTACTTTTATTTGTCCACATAGTGGTACATGATCACTATTACAGTCAGCACCAGGCATTGTCTTTACATTAATTAAAGCATTTCTATATCCTTTATTAATTAGTATGTAGTAAATTTGGTTGCGTATTTTCTTATCAGGGCTTTTCCATGTGTACAGTCGTCTTTTATGGTGTTTAAACCATGTGTTTTCAATTATCATATCATTGATATTTGCCCATTCTATTAGCTTTTCCCCTCTTTCATTTCTTGTACCTAAACCATAATTCCCCACTACATCCTCCATTTTCCCCTTTCCTACTTTTGCATTAAAATCACCAAGTTTTATTTTTATTTCTTGTGATCCAATTTGAGCCATTACCATTTCTATTTCGTCGTAAAAGTGTTGTATTTCTTCATCACTACTGCTTGTTGTTGGTGCATATACCTGTATAATATTTATGTCTATTGGTTTGCCTTTGATTTTTACCATAACTACTCTATCTGAAATACACCAGTATCCATTAATTGACTTGGCTGTTTTTTCGTCTAATATTATTCCTACACATTTTTCATGTGTATCCCCTCCAGAATAAATTATTGTGTGAATGTCAGCTATAATTTTGCCCGATCCCTTCCATCTCATCTCACTAACGCCTAGTATATTCATTTTCATGCTATCCATCTCTCTTAGAATATTGGTCAACTTTCCTTGCTCATTTAATGTCCTAACATTCCATGTTCCTACTCTAAATTTATTTATTTTAGTTATGATTTTGCCATCAGTAGCTGGATGACGGTCTGGTGTCACCTGTGGCTCATGACTGTCCCTACCGGACGAGGATGTCCTAAGACAGCCATTAACGTCGTTCACTAACTCTGATATATGTTTTGCCATGAAGTCTTGGGAAGATAATGTGGTGGTTTCCCCTTGCCTTCCACATTCACATGGTGGTCTTTTTACCTCTGCCTTTGACAGCCATTTCCGACTGTAAGGACAAGTGAGTGCCCTGCTCTGCTCAGCTGCAGAGTTGTCCACTTATTCCGGTGGATACTCGGTCCCCAGAGCTGTGTTAGCCACACCGTGGTGTGTTTCCATCCTCTATCACGGGGAGGTGCAGTTGGGATTTTCCCTTCATAAAGTTATGGTCTATGACCAAAACTCTCCAGTACTTTTTTTTTTAGTATATGTGGTTGTATCAGTGTTTATTATTGTATGTAGTTGTATCAGTGTCTATTATTGTATGTAGTTGTATCAGTATATGTAGTTATATCAGTGTCTGTTGTTGTATGTAGTTGTATCAGTATATGTGGTTGTTTCAGTGTTTGTTGTTGTATGTAGTTGTATCAGTATAAGTAGTTGTTTCAGTGCCTGTTGTTGTATGTAGTTGTATCATTATATGTAGTTGTATCAGTATCTGTTGTTGTTTGTAGTTTTATCAGTATATGTAGTTGTATCAGTGTTTGTTGTTGTATGTAGTTGTATCATTATATTTAGTTGTTTCAGTGCCTGTTGTTGTATGTAGTTGTATCATTATATGTAGTTGTATCAGTGTTTGTTGTTGTATGTAGTTATATCAGTGTCTGTTATTGTATGTAGTTGTATCAGTGTCTGTTGTTGTATGTAGTTGTTGTTGTATGTAGTTGTATCATTATATGTAGTTGTTTCAGTGCCTGTTGTTGTATGTAGTTGTATCATTATATGTAGTTGTATCAGTGTTTGTTGTTGTATGTAGTTATATCAGTGTCTGTTATTGTATGTAGTTGTATCAGTGTCTGTTGTTGTATGTAGTTGTATCAGTGTATGTAGTTGTATCAGTGTATGTAGTTATATCAGTGTCTGTTATTGTATGTAGTTGTATCAGTGTCTGTTGTTGTATGTAGTTGTATCAGTGTTTGTTGTTGTATGTAGTTGTATCAGTGTATGTAGTTATATCAGTGTCTGTTATTGTATGTAGTTGTATCAGTGCCTGTTGTTGTATGTAGTTGTATCAGTATATGTAGTTGTATCAGTGTCTGTTGTTGTATGTAAGTGTATCAGTGTCGGTTGTTGTATGTAGTTGTATCAGTGTCTATTGTTGTATGTAGTTGTATCAGTGTCTATTGTTGTATGTAGTTGTATCAGTGTCTATTGTTGTATCAGTGTCTGTTTTTGTATGTAGTTGTATCAGTGTCTGTTGTTGTATGTTGTATCAATGTCTGTAGATGTATCAGTGTCTGTCTGCTGTCTGTATGCTTTCTAGCTACGACCTCCGTTTTGTCATAAGTGATTGTGTTGTTGTAAAGGTGACAAAGTCATCTTTCGTGTTTTTGATTAACTAATTATAAAAACAATAGAAATTGGATTCCTGAGAAGAATACTCAATGTATCAAGAAGAGATAAGATCAGAAATGACGAAATCAGGACTAAAGTGGGGGTTATAGCTGCACTAGATTTTATTAGAAAGCAGCAAGTCAAATGGTTTGGCCATGCAAGTAGGTTACCAGCTAACAGTATATCACAACAAGCAATGATGTACAGACCAGAGGGAAACAGAGGAAGAGGCCGACCACGTAAACGATGGATGCAGGGAATAACAGAGTCCATGAGAATATCGATACATGAAGCCCATAAGCGGGCACTCTCCCGCTGTTTATACTTCACCTCGACACCGCAAGGTACAAGATGAACATGATGAGATGAGATGAGATGAATTATAAAACCATTTTCTGTTGTTTTAGTTGTTCTGTGATTTCTTCCAGGAAGTTGCAGATTTCTGCTACTTCTTGGTCATGGTGTGTTGCCGTGGGCCTGTACTTTTGTGTAAGTGCTGAACCTACAGTGTGTGCTCGCGTGTGTGTGTGTCGCTTTCTCCTTATTCTAACCTCTGATTGTTTATGTGTTAACAACGCATTTAATAATAACATATCACAAGAATGACAATCTAGCAGGAGGAGAATTACGAGTAGTTACACGGTGACCCTAAGTACGTGCCACGAGGTCTGCGGTATGCTAATCTCAAAACAGTGTTTTCTAGGATGGCATATCTATGGCGTGGTTGCTCAACATCTGGAAGGCGTGATGTGTGTTCGGTTAAAACCTACAGACTTACCTGATCAGCTCCAAAGCTCAACATCTGGAAGGCGTGATGTGTGTTCGGTTAAAACCTACAGACTTACCTGATCAGCTCCAAAGCTCAACATCTGGAAGGCGTGATGTGTGTTCGGTTAAAACCTACAGACTTACCTGATCAGCTCCAAAGCTCAACATCTGGAAGGCGTGATGTGTGTTCGGTTAAAACCTACAGACTTACCTGATCAGCTCCAAAGCTCAACATCTGGAAGGCGTAATGTGTGTTCGGTTAAAACCTACAGACTTACCTGATCAGCTCCAAAGAAATGGCCAGTGGCTATCTGATTGATGACAATGTCACAGAAGGCGCAATCCGGGTCTTCTATACACAGACACACAGATAGTGGTGACTTGACAGCCATTTCCTGGGTCGTTGCTTCTGAAAGCCAGAATTGTATCTCAAATTAGCAAGCTGCACCATGTCCTTGTCAGAGGTCCAACTGAGTATATCATTCGCAGATATGCCGTAGGTGTGTGAAAAAGCTAGTGGTTCACGTAAACTTGACCGTGGAATTACGTGGTGGGAGTACACCTTTCCTTAACTACTTCCTTCCTTCCAAAGAAAACATTCGTCCGGCCGACTTGTATGATTTGGGGAAACGTGGTTGTTTCGGAGAACTTGCACAGAATACACTGGACGGACAGAAATACAAGACAAGACAGTTCTTCGAGAGAACTTGCACAGAATACACTGGACGGACAGAAATACAAGACAAGACAGTTCTTCGAGAAGCAGATACTATTAGCGAATTTAGATGTCGGCTCTCGCGATAGCATGTGCATATTAAGAGGAGAGACAAATATCAAACATAGTGACATCTGACAAACCGCATAGGGACAGAGCAAGATGGAGGCGGCGTGGCAAATTGTGTAGCAGGGAACAAGTGCAGGACTGATCCGAGATGGCACTGATCGTGTAAGGTGCGCCCACGACAAACAGCAACAAAGGGAGACGGTGGGACGGTTGGCAGATAACCCTGTGGAGCAGGGTTTTCCTCTCAAGCTGTACGTCTTTACTGGTGTCATATCTTAAAGGCAACGGTCGAAGGTGACAGACACTTCGGTAGCTGGGACTTTCCTCCTGTCGCAGTAAGTATCCGTTCACCACTAGCTGGGTGTGTTGAGTTTTATTGGAGAGGCTGAACACCATCCCTCTTATGCCGATAAGGTGTGTTATTGTTGGTTTACTGCAGAAGTCCGTGTGGTTAGGTCGTCTGTGTGTACTTCGGCTGAAATATCTTCTGTGACGTCATGGATATATGCTAGGAACAATGTTTGTGATAGAGCTTTTCTTTGTGGTATTCCTTGCTCCAACACATTCTTTTTACTGGTGTGTCTTTGTACTTGTCCCTCGCTATGACTCTCTTAATGTAGCCAAAGACCTCATCATCTAATTAGTGACGCGCATGTATGGACTAACGAGATTCCCACTGTCCCTATCTACTATCTAGCGAAACCACAGCCAAGGGAACGGGCTTGGTAGAATCAGCGGGGAAAGAAGACCCGACCCTGTTGAGCTTGACTCTAGTCCGACTTTGTGAAGACACATGAAGGGTGTAGGATAGGTGGGAGCGCAGGCGCAACTAAAATACCATTACTTTTATCGTTTCTTTACTTATTCAGTCACAGGGAGATGTGTTCGCCACAGACGAGCAATATCTCCGGCGGGCCTATTCTCGCTGGTCGCGGGATCCGCACAGTGTCAGGCGGGGAGATTTGTTCGCAACAGGCGAGCAATATCTCCGGCGGGCCTATTCTCGCCGGTCACGGGATCCGCACAAAATCAGACGGGGAGTCTGATGGTAGAACACGCTTACATTGGTCCAAACACTTAAGATTGACAGGTGCACATGCTCATATAGGTCCAGACACATGATTTGAATCCCTCGGCTGCGGGATATGGCTGAACGCCTCTTAAGTCAAATCCCACGGATGTGAGGGTCTGGCCACCACTAACCTCCTGCTCTTGGAGGTGAGACTCACCTCCTGCTCTTGGAGGTTTGATGCTGAGCCGCCAGCGTCTGTAGCCTACCTTGTTCCAGACGTACTGGTTATCCTTTCCTCTGGAGTAAACAAGGCAAGGCCGAGAGAGGAAACATGCTGCGTGGGCATCACATGTTCTTTGAATCCATGCCTAGGCATGGTGAGATGGAATTTTGGCCAAATTCCAATCCACATACAGTGGAACCTCTCGTCATTTGCAGGCGACAGGTTTGATCCCGGTCGGTAACTATAGCTTTCAAATGTTATGTTGTCTAGTGCGTCTTCTAGTCTCTATTTCATTCTTCTCCTTCTTTGAGCGCCAAATAATACTATGTGTTTTTATTTGTGTAATAATTCGTTCCAGAACCTTACTCGTAAAGCGAAACACTCGTTAAGCGAAACAGTTTTCTCCATACACATTAATATAAAATACGATAATGCGTTCCGTGCCGAAAAAATACTCAAAATATTTTGTATAACGTTTATTCAAAGAAAATTATATATACATTGTTAAGGAGCGTGATTCATCTCCCTCTTCTATCGCGGAATGAACGAACCTGGAATGAGAATTCGATTTGTAGGGGAAAAAATGAAATAATTAATTTACAATTTATAATATATACCTAATTATTTTTTACTAGAAAGCTGTCTAAGAAATTTGTTTTTGCCGACGTTTCAGAATTTGGTGGAAATGCGACACAGAATTATCATTACATAAATTAGTAGTTCTCATAGCCACTGCCTTATCAGTGTGATGGTTCTCAATGTACGATGCAACAGTTTCCCATGCTTTTAGCATTTCTCTTATTGCGCCAGAAGATTGTTGGTTTGCTGTTATCTTCTCCTCCTCCTAGGACAAACTCTCCTCCACAACTTCTTGCTGTGAAACACAATGTAATTCCATAAGCTCTTCGGTGGTCAGCTCATGGCTATGCTCTTCCACAAGCTCATCGATATCTTTGTTACCCACCTCCAGTCCCATCATTTTGGCCAAAGACACAATCTCGTTGACTACAGGCTCCACAGGTACTGTCTCAAACCCCTAAAGGTCACATTCGACAACGCTCTCCGGCCAAAGCTTCTTCCAAGCAGATGTGGGGGATCTCTTGGTAACCCCTTCCCCACGCCTTTTAGATCATCTTGAGGCAGGCAACGATGTGGAAGTGATATTTCCAAAACTCTCTGAGAGTGAGATTGGTCCCTTCAGTCACCTCAAAACAACGTTCGAAGAGCGCTTTAGTGTAGAGTTCTTAA
This sequence comes from Cepaea hortensis, assembly GCA_963921405.1. Taxonomy (NCBI): domain Eukaryota; kingdom Metazoa; phylum Mollusca; class Gastropoda; order Stylommatophora; family Helicidae; genus Cepaea; species Cepaea hortensis. Next base: position 65,310,206 of record OY992894.1, on the reverse strand, counting down.
AATAGAAATAACCTGCTGGTCCATAGGCTGGAGTAACGGAGTAGTGTTGGGAGGCAGAATCTGGATCTTTATGAATTTATATTCTTCAAGAAGGTCATCTTGTAGTCTTGGAGGATAGGCAGGAGCTTTGTCCATAACAAGCAAGATTTGGAGTGGTAGATTCATCAAAATCCGGGACTTCCCCTCCCCGCGTCACTCGTTATGCGAAACATCGCTCGTTCAGCGAGTCTTTTTTTTTTTTTTTTACAATTTATTTTGCTCGTTATGCGAGGTGCTCGTTAAGCGAGGTTTCAGTGTACTTTCGTCTGTCAAGACGGCAAAGTGCCACTCACTGTTCCTGGCAGTTCTGTTCTCAATGTAGTCCTTGATTCGTCTGTACATTTCCCCACACATCTGCATTGTTTGCAGTTTTACTTTCGGTGCCTCCTTACATACTTTATCAGATGTTTTGTTTTATTTTACTCTACGTTGTGTGACATCTGCAGTAAGTACCTGACGAGATGCAGCGAAATATACCAGGCAATAAATCGTCTATTCAGACTGTTAGTGTGTGCTTTTTTCTCTTGGAAAGCATCCTCTGTTCCAGAGCTGTGTTGATTATTTAATTTTCACTGGGGCTCTATCTTCTGAATACCGTTGTTGTGAAGTTAATGGGTATTTTTCTTCCAGATACCCCATTAGCCTGCTATTGATAACGGGTACCATTACATTTCTTATGCAACTAAGTAGACTGATAGGCCTGTTGGTTCTTCAGGTCTTTTCTTTTCTGTGGGACTGGTATTAGTATAGCTTCCTTCCATGCTTGTGGAACTATTCCTCTCTTCCGGCTGTAATTTGGGACTGCTATTATTCTCTCTCTCTCTCTCTCTCTCTCTCTCTCTCTCTCTCTCTCTCTCTCTCTCTCTCTCTCTCTCTGTGTGTTATTTATTTATTTATTATTATTATTATTATTATTATTACTTAGCCTTAGTATCAGTCCCTTTAGGCTTTCAATTGTAATTCCCTCCTTTCCATGTTGTAGTTAAAAAAAAAATGTTTTTGGGTATTCATTGCCTGTTCCAGTTGAAAATTTACGATTATTTGTTCTGCTGCTAGAGATGTGTTGTTACTATATGTGTGTTCTGCTGCTAGAGATGTGTTGTTACTACATGTGTGTTCTGCTAGAGATGTGTTGTTACTACATGTGTGTTCTGCTGCTAGAGATGTGTTGTTACTACACGTGTGTTCTGCTGCTAGAGATGTGTTGTTACTACATGTGTGTTCTGCTAGAGATGTGTTGTTACTACATGTGTGTTCTGCTGCTAGAGATGTGTTGTTACTACATGTGTGTTCTGCTAGAGATGTGTTGCTACTATCTAACCTGTCCGATATGGGAAACTACCAGTAGTAGCTACGGGGCATAGCTCTTGGAGTTATTAAAAGACATAAACCCCTCTACCACTTCAAGGTGGAGCCACAACAGAGGAGTTCTACAACACTTGATCACAGAAGAACAAGCGCATTAAATGTACAGAACATACTTGTATTAAATGCACTCTACGCTGGAAGATACACGGTAGGCAACTAGTTAAAGGTGTAATAAATACACACTGATACAACACAGAATAACGGTAAACATTACAAATATACACACTTCTACAACACAGAATAACGGTAAACATTACACATATACACACTTCTACAACACAGAATAACGGTAAACATTACAAATATACACACTTCTTTGACACAGGGTCAAAGACGAGAGATTTAATACAGAGAATAAATGCATTTCGTGCTGAGTGAAATAACGCCACACAAGCAGACATGCAGTGTGACAGTCTAGCATTGTGGTGTTGGAATACTTACTCGTCAGATGTTGTGTTAGTGAGTCAGTGGTAATTGTCTGTCTCTGACTATCCACAGAAACAGATCGATGTGTGCTGGCTACTGCTGCTCCGTGTGTGTTACCCTTTGCATGTGAACTTTGATCGTTACACACGTTGCCCTAGAGGGATATATTCTAAACGTTCAGTGGACTTTACAGATAGCACACAACAGATTCTTCATTATATAGGCCAAAGCACAGAAGAGTGTAAATCAATGACAAAGTACGGGAAGTAGCATCCCTGGAATTTTTCCATTGTTCCTAAAATGAGTAATATTTGGTGATGTTGTGTGTGGCCACTAAATAAAACATGACTTTCTTATTCTATCAGTGGCAAATAATACTTGATAATGTATTAATGTATCCGTTAACCTGATGGCCTCATGAGTCCCCAACTGGCTTTAACCTCCTTAGGTTAACGGCAACAACTCAGTGTGTATCTGCGTATGCTGTGTTGAGCGTGCGAGTTTGTGTGTTTAAATGTGCTTACATCTGGGGTGTGGAAACATGCTGTGTAGTCAAGGTCAAGGTAGTCCCATAGCAGCTACTACTATTAGGGTGTGAAGCGTGTTGCCTTATATATCTAGGTGGTTACGACGTCTAAGGAGGGTCGGCCAGTAGCTTATGTGTGTAATATACAAGTTATTGATCGACTCGGTGTATGCCAATAAACATTTGCCAAACAGTAACTGCAGATCGCCGTTCTCCCTGGCGAAGAGTTGAAGGACTTTCTCCGTAATCCCGTATATCCACATGAGGAACACAGCTGCGCGAGATTCGGCAGCGGATCGCGTCGCGTTGGTTACTTACGGGGTATGTGAGCCGGTCGCTCAGACAGCAACGGCAAACTACTGAGCGTAATCTTGCCAAGAACATCAAAAAAAGCTGGAAAATGCAGGTGTTGACTGCAACGCCCTGTAAGGGATATGCAACTTAAAAAAGAAAGAAAGAAAAAACTGCAGATGGTATTGTTGGGTTTCTTGATTGACGTTGTACACAGACAGTCGCGGCTGTTCATTGGCTACACGATGTACCCAGACAGTCGCGGCTGTTCACTGGCTACACGTTGTACCCAGACAGTCGCAGCTGTTCACTGGCTACACGTTGTACCCAGACAGTCGCGGCTGTTCACTGGCTACACGTTGTACCCAGACAGTCGCGGCTGTTCACTGGCTACACGTTGTACCCAGACAGTCGCGGCTGTTCACTGGCTACACGTTGTACCCAGACAGTCGCGGCTGTTCACTGGCTACACGTTGTACCCAGACAGTCGCGGCTGTTCACTGGCTACACGTTGTACCCAGACAGTCGCGGCTGTTCACTGGCTACACGTTGTACCCAGACAGTCGCGGCTGTTCACTGGCTACACGTTGTACCCAGACAGTCGCGGCTGTTCACTGGCTACACGTTGTACCCAGACAGTCGCGGCTGTTCACTGGCTACACGATGTACCCAGACAGTCGCGGCTGTTCACTGGCTACACGTTGTACCCAGACAGTCGCGGCTGTTCACTGGCTGCACGTTGTACCCAGACAGTCGCGGCTGTTCACTGGCTGCACGTTGTACCCAGACAGTCGCGGCTGTTCACTGGCTGCACGTTGTACCCAGACAGTCGCGGCTGTTCACTGGCTGCACGTTGTGCCCAGACAGTCGCGGCTGTTCACTGGCTGCACGTTGTGCCCAGACAGTCGCGGCTGTTCACTGGCTGCACGTTGTGCCCAGACAGTCGCGGCTGTTCACTGGCTGCACGTTGTGCCCAGACAGTCGCGGCTGTTCACTGGCTGCACGTTGTGCCCAGACAGTCGCGGCTGTTCACTGGCTCCACGATGTACCCATACAGTCGCGGCTGTTCACTGGCTCCACGATGTACCCATACAGTCGCGGCTGTTCACTGGCTACACGATGTACCCATACAGTCGTGGCTGTTCACTGGCTACACGATGTACCCATACAGTCGCGGCTGTTCACTGGCTACACGATGTACCCAGACAGTCGCGGCTGTTCACTGGCTACACGATGTACCCAGACAGTCGCGGCTGTTCACTGGCTACACGATGTACCCAGACAGTCGCGGCAGTTCACTGGCTACACGATGTACCCAGACAGTCGCGGCTGTTCACTGGCTACACGTTGTACCCAGACAGTCGCGGCTGTTCACTGGCTACACGATGTACCCAGACAGTGGCGGCTGTTCACTGGCTACACGATGTACCCAGACAGTGGCGGCTGTTCACTGGCTACACGATGTACCCAGACAGTGGCGGCTGTTCACTGGTTACACGATGTACCCAGACAGTCGCGGCTGTTCACTGGCTACACGATGTACCCAGACAGTCGCGGCTGTTCACTGGCTACACGATGTACCCAGACAGTCGCGGCTGTTCACTGGCTACACGATGTACCCAGACAGTCGCGGCTGTTCACTGGTTACACGATGTACCCAGACAGTGGCGGCCGTTCACTGGCTACACGATGTATCCAGACAGTCGCGGCTGTTCACTGGCTACACGATGTACCAAGACAGTGGCGGCTGTTCACTGGCTACACGATGTACCCAGACAGTGGCGGCTGTTCACTGGCTACACGATGTACCCAGACAGTCGCGGCTGTTCACTGGCTACACGATGTACCCAGACTGTGGCGGCTGTTCACTGGCTACACGATGTAACCAGACAGTGGCGGCTGTTCACTGGCTACACGATGTACCCAGACAGTCGCGGTTGCTCACTGGCTACACGATGTACCCAGACAGTCGCGGCTGTTCATTGGCTACACGTTATACCAAGACAGTCGCGGCTGTTCACTGGCTACACGTTATACCAAGACAGTTGCGGCTGTTCACTGGGTACATGTTATAACAATGTTACATGTCGGTTAAAATTCCCACCGCCATTGTATTCGGCATTTTGAGAAAAAGTCGCTCATGTAGTTAGTTGCGAGAAAGACACCAGAGCAAGAACAAACAACTAATGCGACATCTCTCTGAAAGCCACCTCAGCAACATACGCAAGAATACTAAATCAAACAAGAAGAGACTGTAAGAGACAGGGGAAAATATACCAAAACAACTTAACTTCGACAGAGATGGAAATAATCTACGTAAACTGGTAAAAGCCACGAATAACTAGCTGTGATTCGGGGTAGACATGATCTCCCAGGACTTGAAGTCTTAGTTGCATATCCTTTACAGGACGTCGCAGTCAACACCAGTATTTTTCCCACTGTGATCTCTGGGCAAGTTTTTGTTCTGTAGTTTGCCATTGCTCTCTGAACAACAAGCACCCATACCAATACGTAAATACCCAACGCCAGGCAGTCTGCTGCGAAATCGCCCGCAGCTGTGTTTCGAACGCGGGTATGTGGGATTACGAACTGCGTCTGTAACACCTTCGCCACGGAGCTACAACACAATAATAACAATACACAAAAGTGAGATAGTTGTCACAGAACAATTCTGGCAAATACTTTCCCAACAATACACAGAAGTGAGATACCCCTATAGTTGTTACAGTCACTCCGGTTCCCCCCTGTTCTTATACAGTGTTATGATGCTTGAATCTTTGAAATCCTGTGGGACTTGTCCTTCTCGCCAGCATAGCTCTATTAGCTGGTGGATCTGTAGAGTGAGTGTGTCTTGCCTACTCCTGATAACATCTATGGAATCCCATCCTTACCTGGAGCCTTGCCAGATGCAAATTCATTAATAGCACACTTAACTTCTGTTATGGTGGGAAGTGTGTCCAGGTGGTCAAGGATTGGCATGGCCTCTATGGCTTTGAGGGCATTATCCGCCAGTTTGGTCTCGCTTGAGTAAACTTCCAAATAGTTATCTACCCATCTACTGTTTCTTATCAGTGATGATTTCTCCAGTTAAGATTTTCAGCGATGCACTTCTTTTAATTATTGGACCGCAGGCCTTCTTTATCCCTTCATAGATGCCTCTGATGCTTACCTTATCACTTAGATTTTTGTTTATATGTAATTGTTTATATTTAAGAAACAATGTAATGTTTTTTCCAATTCTGTTCTGATCATATTCAAAGAAACAAAACCGTTTGTTCTGGTTCTGTACTGCTTATATTGAAGAAACAATATCATGTATATTGTTTGCCAGTGTGCTATTTGTATTGTGTTTAAACAATATCGCTATGCTGTTTATATTCAAGCAACAATACTGATCAGTGAAGAAACTGTTGAACGAGAAGGCGGCACCGCTAACTGTTCAACAATACCTTGAAGATGCCTGCCTTGGGATCTGGTCGCCTTCTATTGTGCCTCTATAACGAACTAACTTCTGTGAATTACTTCATGAACAAAATACAACATGAAATACATACACGTGTTTATGCAGCGTTTATTTTGCAGTTTAAGTTTTCGTAGACATATGAACAACTGTCACATGCAGAGTTACATTCGGGATTTTATTTTTGAAACACAAACTTTTCTCTGAAGCACCTTTGCTTTCCTGTGGTCTCTGTTTGAAACGAGGAATTGGATGACCCGCTTTGGCAGCCCGTCTTCTGTTCTTTTCTTCTGATAATAGGCATGCTAATAACAAACATAAATGACAAACAGTAGATAAGAAATGTCTGTACATATTCTACACAGCAAACAACACATGAACATAATCTCGTGGCACGGAGGCCATTCACATGACTGGCCCAAACATTCAACGGGAAGCATTCGATAACATTTCAACAAATGTGGTTAGACAGGGTTTGACAGACAGCCTTACTACCAACATGAACTTCTCTCTACGACAACAAACAACGACAGCATTGTCTTCCTGAGTGTCATGGAACATACAACAGGTTTGGAGCTGCAATATGTCACACAGCTACAGCTGATCCTCTTGTTACATCCATATTAATTACATGTCACATATATACAGCTGGCAATTACATCACTATTGGCTACACTTTATACGTCTGCAACCCATCTGCTTGTTACATTGCTATCCGCTACATGTCATCTACATATGCTACTGCCATTTGAAAACAGTCAAACCCTAATGACTGCCAATTGCTGTTCAAAATAAAATAATGATATGACCTGTCACGTTTGTAAACCATAACATATCACATGCTACATCGCTTTCGATGATATTTCAACACGCTTTTAATGGTATAACTTCTCACGTTTGTAAACCATAACATATCATATGCTACATCGCTTTCAATGATATTTCAACACGCTTTTAATGGTATAACTTCTCACGTTTGTAAACCATAACATATCATATGCTACATTGCTTTCAATGATATTTCAACACGCTTTTAATGGTATAACTTCTCACGTTTGTAAACCATAACATATCATATGCTACATCGCTTTCAATGATATTTCAACACGCTTTTAATGGTATAACTTCTCACGTTTGTAAACCATAACATATCATATGCTACATCGCTTTCAATGATATTTCAACACGCTTTTAATGGTATAACTTCTCACGTTTGTAAACCATAACATACCATATGCTACATCGCTTTCAATGATATTTCAACACGCTTTTAATGGTATAACTTCTCACGTTTGTAAACCATAACATATCATATGCTACATCGCTTTCAATGATATTTCAACACGCTTTTAATGGTATAACTTCTCACGTTTGTAAACCATAACATATCATATGCTACATCGCTTTCAATGATATTTCAACACGCTTTTAATGGTATAACTTCTCACGTTTGTAAACCATAACATATCATATGCTACATCGCTTTCAATGATATTTCAACACTCTTTTAATGGTATAACTTCTCACGTTTGTAAACCATAACATATCATATGCTACATCGCTTTCAATGATATTTCAACACGCTTTTAATGGTATAACTTCTCACGTTTGTAAACCATAACATATCATATGCTACATCGCTTTCAATGATATTTCAACACGCTTTTAATGGTATAACTTCTCACGTTTGTAAACCATAACATATCACATGTTGCATCGCTTCTAACAATATGCCCACATTATCGAAAGGTTTAGCCCCTCACATTTGTAAGCTATAACAAACTACCTGCATAATGCTAACAAGCATATTTCTACATTGTTCTAATGGCATGGCCTCTCTTATGCATAAACTTGTTAAGCGGCTACTAACTATATTTCAGCACTGCATTGGGTATGGCCGATCTATGGCTATGTTTGCAAACCATAACACACCACTTCCTGTACCAACTATATGTCACCGCTGTACTGGTATACCGATTGATCCTTTCATCAGGAAACCACCGATCCTTAGAAGATTACTGTAGTTTGATCATAATCATCATCTTCAAGTGTCTTACTAAATACGTCTTTATTACACGCCTCCACGTTTAGCGATTTCCAAGAAAATATGTCATTCCACTTTCTAATATTTGCCACGCCATGAAGAAAGCTGTCTTCTGTTGATGTGTCACTATATCACAGCAAGTGTGTCTATAGCACTCTTTAAACTAATATATTCTCATTACAAAATGTCAGCGGAATTGATGAGAATGTATCATTAATAACAACTTATACCATCACTGGCACCATCACTACTTAACTCAAAGCTGAGGCTACAAGAGTTGCCCAGACAGGCGCCACGCAGTCTCTCTACTGGACAGGTTTGTGTTTTACCTCTAGCATACAACATTGCATGTGTGTCTTCCTGTAGATATGAACTTGTACCATCACATTCAAGAAACCTATATGTCTTGACTCGTGTAATATTGTGGGAAATCAGGAGAAACAGGAGAAATCCCTGAAGAAAACATGGCTGTTCAGTAAACATGACTGTTCAGTAAATATGGATGTTTATAAGTAATCTCCGGTTCAACTCTTCTGGACTAGTATGTGGGTATGTGGTGCGCTTTATAATTTCAAATAATGGGTTTTGTTGCTTTTGCTTTCATATCCTGTGGTTATTCTTGTCTTACCAGAAATTAAGATAATCATATTTTGTTGTCATCCTGCTTCACGTGGCTGTGTGCTGTCAGCCCGCTTCACGTGGCTGTGTGCTGTCAGCCAGCTTCGCGTGGCTGTGTGCTGCCAGGCTGTTTCACATGCTTGAAATGGCTGTGTGCTGTCAGTCCGCTTCACGTGGCTGTGTGCTGTCAGCCAGCTTCACGTGGCTGTGTGCCGTCAGCCTGTTTCGCGTGCTTCACATGGCTGTGTGCCGTCAGCCTGTTTCACATGCTTCACGTGGCTGTGTGATGTCAGCCTGTTTCGCGTGCTTCACGTGGTTGTGTGATATCAGCCTGTTTCACGTGCTTCACATGGCTGTGTGCTGTTCGCCTGCTTCACGTGGCTGTGTGCTGATATAAGTCTACGGTATATCGTCTAGGTCACTTAGCATTGCTGTTTCTGCTTCTTTACTTTCAGCGGCTCACAGAGAACAATCACAAGTATTCTGTCAAGTCTGTGCGCTCTGTTACATCTGGCTGTCTTTTATTATGATATATTACGTTGCCCTGCTTTGTCGTTGTGTAGGCGTGTCTGTATATACTAGCATGGTGTTCTACTGTCTAACGTGAGAGAGTTTGTATAGTGTCTCTGGTTAGATGCCAGGATGCGGAATCGCTTCGACATACTGAGTGAGCATGTACTATGTTGGGAAGAGTAGGGAGTGAGGAAGGGAGCTGGTTACACAATTTCATAACGCCATAGCATAATGCTTGTAATGAACCTAGCATTTTACATCCTGTACAGTCTGAAAGATGCTGATGTTGACAGCAATGTCCTGTAAAGGATATGCAAACATTTTTTTACAGTGCTCACAACACACCACACACTGACGTTGCCATGTGTTACGAATGTCTCAGGCAACTTGTCCAACACGAGACAGGTGAAAAGCCAAGCCAACAAATTCAACGTTTACATATGGTGCTATTTCATTGCTTAGATTCAAATTATGTCCATATCTCATAGCTGAGCGTTCAGGGGGGTGGTAGACCTGGTTAATGATGACACATTTTTTCACACGTGTCTAGTTTTTAAAGCGATATTAGTTGCATATCCTTTACACGACGTCACAGTCAAACCCAGCCTTTTTGTGGCTGTTTGTGAGTTAGTCATGTCTTAAAGTACACTTGTTCCTGCAGTGAGGCGTTGTCCTCATTGGAGGTGACAGGCTCGAATCTCGGTAGGGTATCTTTATCTTTCAATCGTTATGTTGTCCAGTGTGTCCTCTAATCTCTAATTCTGTCTTCTACTTCTGTGAGCACCAAACAGTACTTGTTAATATATTTATGAGCTGTCTTAGAGGCCTCAGAGGTTCCCGTTTCTATTTCTGTGTATAGCGATTTCAGTGCAAGCTGTTTGTGAATGTTTATCATCTGTATCACGGACATCAATGTTGGTGGTCGTGCTGGCTAACATATTCACATTAGACACCAGTGAAGGAGGCTAGTTTCAGACGCTATATGTTCAACACCGAAGGAGGCTCGCTTCAGAAGTTACCTGTTCAACACCGAAGGAGGCTCGTCTCAGAAGTTATCTGTTCAACACTGAAGGAGGCTCGTCTCAGAAGCTATCTGTTCAAAGGAGGCTCGTCTCAGAAGCTATATGTCCAACACCGAAGGAGGCTCGTCTCAGAAGTTATCTGTTCAACACTGAAGGAGGCTCGTCTCAGAAGTTATCTGTTCAACACTGAAGGAGGCTCGTCTTAGAAGCTGTTTGTTAGATCGCATGTGAATGTATGTGAGAAAGCGATCATAATCTTCATCAAGTCACTTGCCAACTGGCCTGGGCGATCGTGATTCTATACAACATGCAATCTCTAACATAATGATTCAACTGCTGTTTTCCATGGCATGGTGAAAAGCTGTGAAGAATCTTCTCTCGTTGTTTCATTTACCTCTGTTTGCGGTTGTTAAAATAGGTTCCAGTTTTTATTTTTCGTCTCTTAATGTGGCCAAAAATATAGACAGCGTCTATGCAATGTCTGCCACAATTCGCCTTAGTCTCTTGTACTACAGTTAAATTATTTTCTCAGCGTCTTAACTCCAAAATGTACACGTCCGGGTGTCTCTCTATGTGGTTATGTGTTTATTGTTTGTTCGGTGTGCTAGCAGAATAACTGCCATGATTTGTTGGTCGATCCGTATGTTGGTGGGTTATCGAGTACTTATGTATTGTGCTGTGTGAGGTAGGTCCAGAGTATAAGAAGCGCGTGATACAAATTAATAGAGGTAGTTTCCGAGAAATTAAAACACTGGCTTTGCCTATGATACAAACATACGGTGATTGTTGATTGTTTGACACACTGAGATATGTTACTATAGTGTGTTCTCAAATGTTTGCCGTCATTCACGTTCAGTTCTTTTTTTTTTTTTTTCAAAAGTCTTTGTTGCATCTTGGTGACATTTTTCTTGCCGTCTTATATTTACTCCTACCCAACGAATGTGGCTTTGATAATGTTTTGGCGAAAATGTATTGAATTTAAGCTAAAAGCTTGGGGTACGGTAATGCACGTCGTTTCTAGTAACGACGCAAGGCATATCTGTCCCACTATGTAACGTGCTTCTCATAAGGAAATTGTCGTGAACCACGAAGAATAGTCATTGAACACTGATGTTTCAGTGTGAAGATATATAATACATTTCATAATGTGCATTTCATCCATGACTCTTAAATTGTATACCGCATATAAACAAACATTGAGATCTGCTGTACAATCTCCAAAACACATTATGTTTTGGTTAGGTCTACATAAAGATACAGTATTAAGCTAAATCTTATCATTTCCCCCCAGCTGCTTACTGAGTTAGGACTTTTCTACGGGGGCAAACATTTGTGAACGCACTATAGCACCAGTATACAGTGACTATGGATTGTGTGACACACTGAGGGATGTTACTAATACAAGTATACAGTGACTATGGATTGTGTGACACACTGAGGGATGTTACTAACACCAGTATGCAGTGACTATGGATTGTGTGACACATTGAGGGATGTTACTAGCACCAGTATACAGTGACTATGGATTGTGTGACACACTGAGGGATGTCACTAATACAAGTGTACAGTCACTATGGATTGTGTGACACACTGAGGGATGTTACTAATACAAGTATACAGTGACTATGGATTGTGTGACACACTGAGGGATGTTACTAACACCAGTATACAGTGACTATGGATTGTGTGACACACTGAGGGATGTTACTAACACCAGTATACAGTGACTATGGATTGTGTGACACACTGAGGGATGTTACTAACACCAGTATACAGTGACTATTGATTGTGTGACACACTGAAGGATGTTACTAACACCAGTATGCAGTGACTATGGATTGTGTGACACACTGAGGGATGTTACTAACACCAGTATGCAGTGACTATTGATTGTGTGACACACTGAGGGATGTTACTAACACCGGTATGCAGTGACTATGGATTGTGTGACACACTGAGGGATGTTACTAGCACCAGTATACAGTGACTATTGATTGTGTGACACACTGAGGGATGTTACTAACACCAGTATGCAGTGACTATGGATTGTGTGACACACTGAGGGATGTTACTAATACAAGTGTACAGTCACTATGGATTGTGTGACACACTGAGGGATGTTACTAATACAAGTATACAGTGACTATGGATTGTGTGACACACTGAGGGATGTTACTAACACCAGTATACAGTGACTATGGATTGTGTGACACACTGAGGGATGTTACTAACACCAGTATACAGTGACTATGGATTGTGTGACACACTGAGGGATGTTACTAACACCAGTATACAGTGACTATTGATTGTGTGACACACTGAAGGATGTTACTAACACCAGTATTCAGTGACTATTGATTGTGTGACACACTGAGGGATGTTACTAACACCAGTATGCAGTGACTATTGATTGTGTGACACACTGAGGGATGTTACTAATACCAGTATACAGTGATGACTGGTTGCGTTTCACACTGGGAAATGGTACAAATGTTTGACACACAGGGAGATGCTACAAATGTTTGACACACTGGGGGGGGGGGGGGGGCGGGTGGCGCTACAAATGTTTGCCACATTGGGATGTGTTACAAATGTTTGACACATTGGGGGATGGCACTAATGTTTGACACACTGGGGCGTGGCACAAATATTTGACACATTGGGGGATGGTACAAATATTTGACACACTGGGGAGGTACAAATATTTGACACACTGGGGGTGGGGGTGGTACAAATATTTGACACATTGGGGGATGGTACAAATATTTGACACATTGGGGTGGTACAAATATTTGACACATTGGGGGATGGTACAAATATTTGACACACTGGGGTGGTACAAATATTTGACACATTGGGAGATGGTACAAATATTTGACACACTGGGGTGGTACAAATATTTGACACATTGGGGGTGGTACAAATATTTGACACATTGGGGGATGGTACAAATATTTGACACACTGGGGTGGTACAAATATTTGACACATTGGGGGATGGTACAAATATTTGACACACTGGGGAGGTACAAATATTTGACACATTGGGGGATGGTACAAATATTTGACACACTGGGGAGGTACAAATATTTGACACATTGGGGGATGGTACAAATATTTGACACACTGGGGAGGTACAAATATTTGACACACTGGGGAGGTACAAATATTTGACACATTGGGGGATGGTACAAATATTTGACACACTGGGGAGGTACAAATATTTGACACACTGGGGGTGGGGGTGGTACAAATATTTGACACATTGAGGGATGGTACCCATTTTTGATACTATGGGAGATGGTACAAGTGTTTGACACTCTGGGGGATGTTACAAATGTTTGACACATTAAGGGATAGTACAAATATTTGACACTCTGCAGGATGGTACAAATATTTCACACACTGGGAGATGCTACACATGTTTGACACACTGGGAAATGGTACAAATGTTTGACAAACTGGGGATAGCTACAAATGTTTGACAAACTGGGGATAGCTACAAATGTTTGACAAACTGGGGATAGCTACAAATGTTTGACAAACTGGGAGATGGTACAAGTGTTTGAGACACTGGGAGACGGTGCAAATGGCTGACACACACAGTGTGGGGGGGGGGGGGGGTGAGGTGCTACAAATGTTTGACACACTGGGAGATGGTACAAATGTTTGAGACACTGGAAGATGATACAAATGTTTGACACTCTGTGGGGATGCTAGAGCCTGACCGTCTGCAGTATAATTGTTTATAACGGAACATAAACGTTAATACCTGTGCCATGTACAGGATGGAAACAGAATAGTTTGACTTGAATTAAACTCTAAACAAATAGTAATACGTCTCTGGTAGTTAGCTTTGACATCGCAGTCAGTTTTCAAATCTGTCAGAAAACCCATTCCTGCAATGTGCTCAAGAGATTACTTTAGTTGAAATCCTCTTTAGATGCATCAAAGAATCGGGCGGGGCTACAATCATCTGAAGTTGCCGAACTGACAGGTGAAAAATTAGGCAGAATCGAGGGCGATTCCGGCACGCCATTGCTGGTGGGGGAGGGTACACTTGGAGGCGGGCTCAAAGTGATTGACATCTGCTGATGAAAGTAAGGGGATGGCACAGAAGTCGTTGATGAGGCACGTCTGATAACGTGGCGAGCTGGTGTGGCTGAATGTGGTACTCCGGCCGTTGAGGGCTGAAACTGGGTCAGGCTGCAATCCTTGTGCTTGGTATCCACGGAGACGGGACATGGTGATCTGGGGGACAGGCTAACGCGGGGAGAGGAGATAGACACGGGGCTGAGGGGAGAGTCGGGTACTGTCTGTGCCAGGGGATCGCCCTCACAGCTGCTGACGTGGCTCGCCAAGCCATCGATTTGTTCAGTGCTGAGGTAACTGTTGAGTAAACAATGCAAGTCGGAAAACTCGCCGAAAGTCGCCGTGTTGATGATCAGGTTGTTGATACCAGACTGGGAAAAGACATGGCGTCCGTCCTCGTTTGGTTTAGCACTGTCAGGGCAGACCACTGAGTTGAGATTTGGATCGCCGTTGTATCTTCCACGAAAGCAATGTTTTCCCGTCTGACAGGCCATAACGGGAGTAGAACTGATCTGTCCATAATTGTTTGATGCAAACATTTTTCTGGATATTTCCTGGTCAGAGTTGGCGCCTTCTTGATAGTAACCTTGGCTGAGCTGACAAGTGGAACTGCTTGGATCTGGGAATGAGGGATTCATCAGGACGCTAGTGTCGGAGTGTGAAGCTAAGAGAATGTCATCATTGCTGCTGGAGAAAGAACTGGTGTTGTTGCTTGAGAACGATGTGCTGGGTGTGAGTTGGCTGAAGAAGGAAGATCCGCCACCTCCAGACGAGGTCACGGCAACGGACATGGGCGACATGGTGTTAAACAAACTGGTTGGGGAGAGGTCAGGTGGTGTGGACTCCAGAGAATGGTCGGAAACACTAAAATCTGGTTCCGTGGGCAGCAGGGATGAGATTTCGTGCACTGGAAGCTCCGCGAGTTCTTTTATCTCAGTCACATGTTGTTCTACTTGATACACTGCCTGAGCAGCGGTGTTGGGCAGTGAAACACTGCCGCTTGTACACGCTGCATGAACTGGACCTTGAAAGAAAGAATGCGAGAACACGCTTGAGTTAGTTGCTTCCACTTGGTTCTGATGTCCGCGTGACCTCAGGGGTGTGGCCGTGCCCTGGGTTTGATTAAGTTGAACATATTCACGCTTCATGGTTGAAGCCAGTAAGTTCAGCAGTCTGCGCTTGATGGACTCCTCACTGGGCACAGAGGGGCAGTGTCCGTTTAGGATGTGCTCTGTACAGAACTGCCTCAAGACCTCCTCCTTGTGCCTCAGGTAAGTGACGTCGTTCCTCAGCTGCTGGTTCTCGTCTCTGACCACGCGATATTTCTGCAACATGAAAATACAATCCGTCATTTTTATCTAACAGCTTCTACTGCACGATTAACATCTAACACATTCATCAAGGGAATCTGAACACAATGACTGCCGCGGGTGTGTTTAGTGATAGAACTTCACATATACTAAGTTATAGTGATGCCAGGCATGGTCAGCAGTTGCATTTTGTATAGCCAATGTTTTCCACAGAAATCTCTCATTGTCGGTTGTAAGATGAACCCTGCAATGCCAGGACACTAGAGTTGGAAGGCCATGTTTGCAGAGGGTATATGAAATACATACATACATTGGCACCTTACCGATAGTTTGTTACATTGTGCTTCAAAACGGCATAATAACTACAACCCATGGCGGTGGCGTACGTGACTGATAAGGCCAATTCGCGCTGTAAATGTTCGTCCACAGTGGATGCATGTGAATACATAGTCATTTCCACCATCATACACCATCTTACGTCTCACATGCTCGGTGTGTGACTTATCTGCAATAATTTTCTCCTTTGTCTTTATTCCATTTCTGATATTTTCCCTCCATGTAACACGTTCAGCGGCGACTTGTTTTCCAATGTGCATTATCAATGCCTGTATCAATCATGTCCCGCTTACACACATCTTTGTATCGAAGTAGAAGCTGACCCTGAGATCTCTTACCCATCTGTAATTCACCAAAAAAGATGTCCTTTGGTATTCTACCACCATCCATCCTCCTAACGTGTCCTATTCATCTTAGTCTACGAAGACTAAACATGGAACATACTGTCACACAACCTGATCTTTACAATACTTTAGTTTTTGTGGTATATAATATAATAGAGGCGTAACAATCAAACAAGTCACCCATGTTCAATATCTAGACTACACTGTGACATCAGTAGTAGGGGATGTGGTAATGGGTTAGTAAATCTAGAGCCGCTCCAGATTTGTTACGTCATATTTTACTACATGAAGCTCTAGATTGGTGACGTTATAAACCGACTCCAGAACGGACCTCATTTTTGAAAAATTGGCGGGTACTTTGAGTACCTCCGATGTCACTTCCGGTACTTCTGGCTGACTACTTCCGGTCCATGGGTGCCCGCCCCCAGGTGCCTCACCGGTCGCTTCCACCCGATCGTCCCGGGACCGCTTGAAGACAGCGACGCAAGCCCCAGGCATGTGGAATACTGATATGGATAAGTAGACCAACTGGGTTCGATTCCCAGTGTGTGTGTGTGTGTGTGTGTGGGGGGGGGACGGGGTAGGCCGATGTGAGAGGCGTGAGGGAATGTGCCCCTACCCCGGATATTAGCCTTTCAGTGTAGCCAGACCAAAGGCAGTATTTGGCAATACTACATTTTCATCGTAGCAAAAAGACCCAAAAGATTTGAGTCAAAAGCATATTCAGCTTTAGGAAAAAGACTGAAGCCAGAGTATGGCTAATAATTCTATATATGGTGATTATTATTATAAATACATATGCTTAGAAACATGTAGGAAGTGATTAATTCTAGAGAAAATAACATTGAAGACCGGTCTCAAAATTATAGATTTAATTAAAATAACATAATCAGTAAAGTGTGCAAAATAATCATAGAAATACTTTTAAAAAATAACGCCAGTTATTTCCCTTTGCATATTTTGTAAATAATTATGTTCCTTGATATTGGCAAGCCCGGGGCATGCCTTCTACTTTTAGTGTAATATAGCAGTAACCAATTAACGCACGGTAGTGACATTTTGAATAGAATGGTTATAAATGACGCTAAAGCGATTGAGCACATCGTCAAATCCATAAACAAATAATCTAAGACACTTTGCTTCGGTGCCAATGAAATAATCACACGAAAAAGCTGTGTAAATGGTAACACAAAACTACAATTTATGTCAGAAATTGTACATCTCAAAAGGCAAAACCTGTCGGTATGCGTGGATGGTGACAAATATGTTTTAGTTTGCAGTAATCTCACAAAAGCGGTAAAAATTATGCACCCGATAATGATAAAAGAGACGTATTATACAGAAATCAATGTCATCACAACACCCAGGTATCTTGTAAACGTAAAAAGAGGTCTGACGTTCCTTTAATCACATTTGTGTGATTCCATTCCGAGAGATTGACATAAATTTTACATATATGTGAATGCGAGTAGTATGGGAGGGTGTAATCGAGACGTTTTTGTTTTTTTTGTTCAACCAAGAACCCAAAATAATTTCTCATATATTGCTTATGTGTAACCACAACAGGAATTAAGAAGCTGAGTTTTCAAATCTCATGCGTTAGGACACATAACTACTTCCGGTTTTGTGTAGTTAAGAAAGTAAAACTGTAATTATTGAAAGGTATATGTAAAAATAGTATTTTTGATGTGTGAAGTGAAAAGTAAAGATGGCAGCATGAGCAGGAGAGCTACCACTAACAATTTCAATGCATATTTACGGATCAGATCGTCAGAAGGCCTTGGCTTTTCCTATTTATATTTATATTGTAAAGTAACCGATTATATATTATAAGGGCGATTATTACTGTCAGTAGTAGATGGGACTTAAACACTGTCATCATACCAATGGTTATGTAGTAGACACACAAGGCTCGTCCTTAGGTTGTGTGATGGTGTGCAACCAGTCACAGGGGCACATATATAAGGACTACATCCGATCACGCGTGGTTAATGACAAAACCAGACCACGTGCTCACTGGCTAATAGTGGTAAAATATGGCGCTGTATCCGGCCACGTGTCTACTGGGATACAACCGAAACACATTTCTAAAGTCATCAAAAATGGCGCTGCATCCGGTCAGTGTCTGATGGGACACAATCGAAACACGTGGCTAAAGCCAATCAAAGATGGTACTGCTTCCGGTCACGTGTGTAATGAGACAATTAAAGCAAGTGGCTAGAACATGTCAAAGATGGCGCTGCATTATGTCACGTGTCAAATGCGATACAACTGAAACACGAGGCTAAAGCCAATCAAATATGGCACTGTATCCGGTCACACTTGGGTAATTGTCAAAACGGATCAAATATGACTCGTCTTCCGGTCGGCTGTGTAATTGGCTACAACCAGAACACGTGCTCACTAACTTCGCGTGATCAAATGTGGCGTGGCATCCGGACACATGTGGCAATGACTACAACAAGACCACGTGCTCAATGGCTAAAGCCGTTCAAAAATGGCATTGCATTCGATCACACTTTTGTAATGGTCACATCCGATCAAATATGGGGATGCTTCCGGTCATATGTCTAAGGGATACAATCGAAACACGTGAATAAAACCGGTTAAAGATGGCGTCGCAGTCGATAACATGTGTAATGGTACTGATGAGACACGAAGGTAATGACTACTATTCATGGAACCAATCTCACAGTGGATGAGAGTACATCCCAGTTGACCTTACAAGCAATTTTAAATCCGACATCAGTGTTCTCAGCACCTAGAAAATTATCAAGAAAGGCCTCCTTTCTTCCAAAAAGCAAAAGAAATGTCAAAGAGAAACACGAAAACATGGATTACAACCCTTGCAAACGAAAAAAATGCCTGACTCCACTTACACTGGATGTGACACAGAGCAAAAGCTTTATTCCCAAAGCCCGGTATTGGTGCACGCTCAGAGAAATGAAGACACTGGTTTCCAAAATAATATCTGCCAAAGTTCAGCAGAGCATGCCAGTTTTGACAAAAGTAGCACAACTTCAACGTTACTTGTTTTGAAGACTGGTGATTCTTGTTTCTTAATCCCAGCTCTGTCATTAGACATGATTTTCTGCAAGAAACCAACTTCCTGTAGTCAGAAAACCGTAGACCCGCACGAGACAACATTTGATCTGCTTCATACTTCGTCTTCAGATGAAAATATTGACCTTCTGTCTAGCAGTCATGGACCAGACCTTGAATTTCTCAAGAAAATCAATGCTTTGTGGAATGAAAACTATCTTACCGCTAGTTTCAGAAGTTGCTCTTCTGTCGCAGCACATGAAATACACCACCCAACGAGTAAGGTATGTATAAATAGTAACGTTCATGATCATAGTTTACAAGAACAGGTGTGTTAGTTCCGGTGTCTAATGGTACATTCTATTATTTGGTCTTCTTTATTTGACTATGAATTACTAGGTGTTGAAGTCTTGTAAGTTTCAAGGTGATTATTCTCCTCCACAGGTTAATTTTGCAGCAGAACCTCACTTCTTAACAGTTCATATCGATGGCACCGAAGAACGCACTGGTAACTGGCACCATGTAATCATAGAACATGATAATTTTGAACGCTGTATACTAGAGTTGGGGCAAATTCTGACCCTAATACTGGGGGCCAGTCACAGATTCAAAGTCCTGGAGCACAGAAAAAGTCAAGAACAGTGAAACAGGCCAAGATAGACTAATGCGCGTATCGTAACTGTTAATTAAAGTTAAAAATGTCAATCCAAACTAGCGGACGAGTATTAAAACATCTACTTAATAAAAAACAAGATGGGTGAAATATACTGACAGTCATGTCTTCAATAGCTGACCAGCCCTCAACACAAAGAAAACTGTGGTGGGTGTGAGGAGACTGTATATGTATATCGTCGTTATTCTGGCTTCACAGACTGTAGCTCACAGTGACTACAACGCAAGTAAGACTTTGCTCTCTATGCTATCTATTTCATCATGGTGAGAGGTCGTAGGGTGAGCATAACCCGCATTCCCCAACCCAGCTCAAACATGCAACGGGTCACCAAGCTGGTAGTAGATCGCTTAGTCACACCATATGGACAGCTGCGTCAGCGTAATTTTAACCGCTTGACCTAAGAAACTGGTTGAAACCGTTTTTACGCGTGGCTCAAAAACTAGTATATAAACCCGAGGCTGGTAACAGTCAAGCATTGTGATCCGAAGATGACTACAGACCGCAAGACTGTGTCTGCTAACTGGGTCTACATGAATCGTAGTGGTGAAACTATTAGACCAGTGGGCGGTGGTGATAAGGTTGTGTTTGTTTCACGCTACAGAGGCACGAGCACGTTACAAATCCGTAGATTCTTCGGTGAATCCGACAAGAAGTTTCCTACTAGGATTGGAATGACAATTATTCGTCAAGAATATGAACATATGATCGCTATGCAGCGCGAGATCCTAGTTGACTTTGACAGACTCAATCAAGTTAACTAAGTCGGTAACGATGTTAAACAAGCCATTAACAGAGGCAAGCAAGTCAGTAACCAAATCAGGATACTAAAAGATGCCACCAAGTAGACACATACTACACCGCCGGTTTTCAACCCAGCTACACTCAGATGTGTGATGATCCCAACAACAAGATGTGTGATGAGCCCAATGGCCAGCTGTTTGATGTGCCCAACACTCTGATGATTGATGCTCCAGTTGTCTACAATACTCAGATGTTAGCCCACCAAGCAGGAGACCAGTCTTATGACTACATGCCAAATGACAGATACATACCAGGCTACCAGTTGGAAAAACCAACCTACTCAGTGGTGTGAAGAAATCCAGAAACAACATACAATGTGTATAGCTCTGAATGTAAAAATAAAATGTTGTGATCATTCTGTGTATACCATCTCATACCGCATCATCCATTTTGTTTAACAATATGCATTTTTTATTCTGGTAAAATGTACTGATATACTGTAAATAAACAGGTATATACGTATTAAAATTACGACATGGTTGTTGAATTTTTAGTGTTTACGGTATATATAGTTGTCATGTGGTGAGAGAATGATACATATTCATGACAAATTCAATAAATATTTCAACAAAACCAAGGAAACGGATTACCCAAAGTAGGAAAACTGTTGACCACATTTCAAACAAACTTATAAAAATCTCAACCAAACTTATGAAAAGTAGGAAACTTTGTTATCCAAAGTGAAAAAATTTGGCTAAATTTCAACCAAACTTATAAACAAATAGGAAACTTTGTTAACTAAATGTGAGAATTTTGGCCAAATTTCAACCAAACGTATAAAGAATAGGAAAATTTTTGAACAAAAGTGAAAATTTTTGGCCAATTTTGAGTTTTCTGAAATACAGCTGTTGTTTGCATAGGGGGACAGACGATTATCTCTACTAGGTTGGAAATTTGCCCAGTCAGCAGAAAACTGGCTGTGGTGTAATCAAAGAGAATGTTATTGTTAAGTGGTTTGAAACATTGAAAGTCGGTTAGAAGATGCGGTAGATGGTATTCAAGGGGTCAATAAGACTTAGTAGTTTTAAGAAAAGGTTGACTTCATAAGAGACACTGCTGTTTGGTTGGAGACTGCTGCTATTGCGAATGTGAGATATTTGTTTCCCCATTCGGTTAAGAAATTTTCCTACTTTTTATAAGTTTTGTTTTGGATATTTGAATCTTTGTTCGAGATATTTCTGTATTTGGCCAATGTTTTTCCCCTTTTGGTCAACAGATTTTCCTACTTTTTATAAGTTTGGCTGTGATATGTTTAAGTTTGTTTGAAATGTGGCCAACATTTTTCAAATTTGGTTATCAAAATTTCCTACTTTTTATACATTTGGTTGAATTTTGGCCAAACTTTTCACATTTGGTTAACACAGTTTCCTACTTTTGTATAAGTTTGGTTGAAATTTGGTCAAACTTTTCACCTTTGGTTATATAATATTCCTACTTTTCATAAGTTTGATTGAACTTTGGCAACATTTTCACCTTTGATTAACAGATTTTCCTAATTTTCATAAGTTTGAATGAGATTTTTATAAGTCTGGTTGAAATATGGCCAACATTTTTCACTTTGGTTAACAAAGTTTCCTACTTTTCATAAGTTTGGTTGAGATTTTTATAAGTTTGGTTGAAATGTGGTCAAAAGTTTTCCTACTTTGGTTAACCCGTTCCTTAGTTTTGTTGAAATATTTATTGAATTTGTCATCAATATGTATTATTCTCTCACCACATGACAACTATATATACCGTAAACACTAAACATTCAACAACCAATTATAATATATATACCTGTTTATTTACAGTATTTTAGTACATTTTACAAGAATAAAACATGCATAATGTTGTTAAACAATCTGGATGATGAGGTATGAGTTGATATACATAGTATGATCACAACATTTTATTTTCACATACAGAGCTATACACATTGTATGTTGTTTCTGGATTTCTTCAGACCATTGTCTGAGTATGTTGGTTTTTTCGACTTGTAGCCTGGTATGTATCTGTCACTTGGCATATAGTCATAAGACTGTTCTCCTGCTTGGTGGACTAACAACTGAGTATTGTAGACAATTGGGGCATCAATCATCTGAGTGTCGGGCACATCAAACAGCTGGCTATTGGGCTCATCACACATCTGGTTGCTGGGGTCATCACACATCTGACTGTGGCTGGGTTGAAAACCGGCGATATAGTATGCGTCTACTTGGTGCCTTCGTTTAGTACCCTGATTCACTTGAACACTGTTTTGGACTTGATTGCTTCGGTTAGTGTCATGTTTGACATGAGCACTGACTTGCTTGTTTTGGTTACTGACTTGCTTGCCTCTGTTAATGGCTTGACTTCGTTACTGACTTGGTTAACTTGAGTGAGTCTGTCAAAGTCAGCTAGGATCTCGCGCTGCATAGCGATCATATGTTCATATTCTTGACGAGTAAGTATCATTACAATCTTAATAGGAAACTTCTTGTCGGATTCACCAAAGAATCTACGGATGTGTAACGTGCTCGTGCCTCTCCTCACAACCACCACAGTTTTCTTTGTATTGAGGGCTGGTCAGCTATTGAAGACATGATTGCGAGTATATTTCACCTATTTTTTAAGTAGGTGTTTTAATACTCGTCCGCTAGTGTGGATTGACATTTTTAATTTTAATTAACAGTTACGATACGCGCATAGACTCGGCCTGTTTCACTGTTGTTCTTGACTTTTTCTGTGCTCCAGGACTTTGACTCTGTGACTGGCCCCCAGGACTGGGGTCAGAATTTGCTCCAACTCTAGTATACGGCGTTCAAAATTCTCACGTTCTCTGATTACATGGTGCCAGTTACCATTTCGTTCTTCTGTGCCAACGATATGAACTGTTAAGAAGTGAGGTTCTACTGCAAAATTA
Organism: Cepaea hortensis; assembly: GCA_963921405.1. NCBI lineage: Eukaryota > Metazoa > Mollusca > Gastropoda > Stylommatophora > Helicidae > Cepaea > Cepaea hortensis. The sequence goes on along the minus strand of OY992894.1, from coordinate 65,286,421 downwards.
ACCTGTGGAGGAGAAAAATCACCTTGAAACTTACAATACTTCAACACCTAGTAATTCATAGTGAAATAAAGAGGACCAAATAATAGAATGTACCATTAGACACCGGAATTAACACACCTGTTCTTGGAAACTATGATCATGAACAATACTATTTATACATACCTTACTCGTTGGGTGGTGTATTTCATTTGCTGCGACAGAAGAGCAACTTCAGAAACCAGCGGTAGATATTTTTCATTCCACAAAGCATTGATTTTCTTGAAAAACTCAGAGTCTGGTCCATGACTGCTAGACAGAAGGTCAATATTTTCATCTAAAGAAGAATCACGGAGGAGATCAAATGTCTCATGCGGGTCTACGGTTGTCTGACTACAAGAAGTAGGTTTCTCGCAGAACATCATGTCTAATGACAGATCTGGGATGAAGAAACAATAATCACCAGTCTTCAAAACAAGTAACATAGAAGTTGTGCTACTTTTGTCAAAACAGGCATGCTCTGGTGAATTTTAGCAGACATTATTTTGGAAACCAGTGTCTTTATTTCTCTGAGCGTGCACCAATACAAGGCTTTGGGAGTGAGGAATTTGCTCGGTGTCACATCCAGTGTGAGTGGAGTCAGGCATTTTTTTTTTGGTTTGCAAGGGTTGTAATCCACGTGTTCGTGTTTCTCTTTGACGTTTATTTTGCTTTTTGGAAGAAGGGAGGCCTTTCTTGATCATTTTCTAGGTGCTGACAACACTAATGTCAGATTTAAAATGGTTTGTAAGGTCGACTGGGATGTACTCTCATCCACTTTGAGTTTGGTCCCATGAATAACTCCGGTCGTAGTCATTACTTTCGTGTCTCAGCTGTACCATTACACACATGATCGACTGCAACGCCATCTTTAACCGGCATTAGTCACGTTTTTCGATTGTATCCCTTAGACATATGACCGGAAGCATCGCCATATTTGATCGGATGTGACCATTGAGAGTGGATGCAGCACCATCTTTGATCGGCTTTAGCCAGTGAACACGTGGTCTGGTTGTAGCCATTACCGTATGTGACCGTATTCGACGCCAGCCATTGCCACATGTGACCGGATGCGGCACCATCTTTGATCACGCGAAGCCAGTGAGCAAGTGGTCTGGTTGTAGCCATTACACAGGCGACCGGAAGCAGAATCATATCTGATCCGAGTTGACCATTACCCAAGTGTGACCGGATACAGCGCCATCTTTGATTGGCTTTAGCCTCTTTTTTTAGTTGTATCACATTAGACACGTGACCTAATGCAGCACCATCTTTGACTTGCTGTAGCCACGTGTTTCGATTGTGGCCCATTAGATACGTGACCGGAAGCAGCGCCATCTTTGATTGGCTTTAGCCACGTGTTTCGATTGTGTCCCATTAGACACGTGACCGGATGCAGAGCCACCTTTGATGACTTTAGACACGTGTTTCGGTTGTATCCCAGTAGACACTTGGCCGGATGCAGCGCCATTTTTGACCTATTTTAGCCAGTGAGCACGTGGTCTTGTTTTGCCATTAACCACGAGTGATCGGATCCTTAGATACGCGCCCCTGTGACTGGTTGCACACCATCACACAACCTAAGGACGAGCCTTGTGTGTCTACCACATAACCATTGGTATGATGACAGTGTTTAAGTCCTATCCATTACTGACAGTAATAATCGCACTTATAATATATAATCGGTTACTTTACAATAGATATAACTGGGAAAAGCCAAGGCCTTCTGACGATCTGATCCGTGAAAATGCATTGAACGTGTTAGTGGTAGCCCTCCTACTCATGCTGTAATCTTTACTTTTCACTTCACACATCCAAAATACTATTTTTACATATACCTTTTAATAATTACGGTTTTACTTTTTTAACTACACAAAACCGGAATTAATTATGTGTCTTAATGCATGAGATTTGAAAATTCAGCTTCTTAATGCCTGTTGTGTCGACACATAAGCGATATAAGAAATCATTTTGGGTTCTTGGTTAAACAAAACAAAAAACGTCTCGATTACACCCTCCCATACTACTCGCATTCACATATATGTGAAATTTATGTCAAACTCTCGGAATGGAATCACACAAATGTGATTAAAGGAACGTCAGACCTCTTTTTATGTTTACAAGATACCTGGGTGTTGTGATGACATTGATTTCTGTATAATACGTCTCTTTTATCACTATCGGGTGCATAATTTTTACCACTTTTGTGAGATTACTGCAAACTAAAACATATTTGTCACCATCCACGCATACTGACAGCTTTTGCCTTTCGAGGTGTACAATTTCTGACATAAATTGTAGTTTTGTGTTACCATTTACGCAGCTTTTCGTGGGATTACTTCATTGGCACTCAAGCAAAGTGCCTTAGATTATTTGTTTATGGATTTGACGATGTGCTCAATCGCTTTAGCGTCATTTATAACCACCATATTCAAAATATCACTACCGTGAGTTAACTGGTTACTGCTATATTACACTAGAGCAGAAGGCATCCCCCGGGCTTGCCGATATCAAGGGACATAACTATGTCCAAAATATGCAAAGGGAAATAACTGCCGTTATAATTTTTTGAGTATTTCTATGATTATTTTGCACACTTTACTGATTATGTTATTTTAATTGAATGCATAATTGTGAGACTGGTCTTTAATGTTATTCTCTCTAGAATTAATCACTTCCTAGATGTTTTTAAACATATGTATTTATAATAATCATCATCATATATAGAATTATTAGCCGTACTCTGGCTTCAGTCTTTTTCCTAAAGCTGAATATGCTCGAACGGCCCTTTTGACTCAAATCTTTTGGGTCTTTTTGCTACGATGAAAAGTGTAGTATTGCCAAATACTGCCTTTGGTCTGGCTGCACTGATCACCACTATTGGGATGTGAATTTTTGTGGTCCCTTTGGGGGCAAAGGCTAATATCCGGGGTAGGGGCCATTTCCTTACCCCCTCACATCGGCCTACCCCGTACCCCCCCCCCACACACACACAGACAGACACACACTGGAACTTGAACCCAGATGCCCGGTGCATATGTGGTCTACTTATCCATATCAGTACTCCACATGCCTGGGGCTTACCTCGCTGTCTTCAAGCGGTCCTGGGACGATCGGGTGGAAGCGGAGGTGACCGTTGGGGCACCTGGAGCGTGCACCCATGGATCGGAAGTAGTCAAGCGGAAGTGACATCGGATGTACTCAAAATGCCCGCCAATTTTTTTTCCCAAAAATGAGGTCCGTTCTTGAGTCGGTTTATGATGTCACCAATCTGGAGCCATACTATTCATATAGTAAAATATGACGTCACAAATCTGGAGCAGCTCCAGATTTACCAACCCATTACCACGTCCTCTACTACTGACATCTCATCGAACATAACGAAAGAAATTGACAGATTCACAAGAATGGGCAACTTCACAGAAAACAGAAATATATGTACACAGCTACGGGGACCTTGTGTGTGACTTCTTCCGTATGTATGCGGCCATTCTTCTGTATGTATGCGGCCATTCTTCTGTATGTATGCGCCCCTTCTTCTGTATGTATCCTTTCTTCAGTATGTATGCACCTGATCTTCTGTATGTATGAGTCCTTTCTTCTCTGTGTATGCGCCCGTTCTACTGTGTGTATGTGCAGGATGAACAAAAAGTAATGAAAGGTACAGAAACAGGAGTTACCCAAACAAATGTGGTCGGTTGTTTGGTGTGACATATTTCACATCAAACACTTGACCCTGTGTGTATTTATAACGCTTTACTTTACAGATATTACTTCACGCACACGGCAGTATTTTCCTCATGTATAAAGCCATTCTGATTTTTCAAGAGTACAAGAAATGCCACCATGACCTCAGCTAGAGGAATGAAACTGGCACATGCTCCTGCTAGCGGTAGATGACCAACCACACACAGGAATGCCACTGGGTACCCATCGGATCAATGGATAAATCTGCACTTCCGCACAGTCGACGCTTCTCTTGTTCTGAGAGTTGGGATTTGCCGTCAGCGACAGAAGTCAATGTTGCTCTTAGACTACTGATAGACACATCAATCGAATTTAATGAAACTGCTTAGCCTTTGTCAACCAAGAAAATGCATTGTATAGAGTAGCTAGAAACAAGCTATGGGAAATGCTTAAAAGATGAGTAGACATCTAACAAACATATGTAGGAGCTTATATAACAACCGTGAATGCACGATAGGAACAAACGGAGGTCACTCAGAAAGAACCCTTCGCCATAAGATTCGGAGTACGACAAGGTTGTGTCATGTTTCCCCTCTTATTCATAACCTATATACACAGCATATGTAAAGAAACCAGCCAAACAGAAACTGCGATAACGCCACATGGTGAACAGAACACAGAAGAAGAACTAAAGACAAACTTAAAAGAACAAAATTAAAGAACCCCTATTTGCGAACGATCAAACTCATTGCAAAACCAGAAGCAGAATTACAAGTCCACGTAAATAGTCTAAACGAAGTGTGCAAGGAACATACCATGAAAATTAGTATCAGTAAACAGAGGTAATGATTATAACCAAAGAAGAAAGAAACAGCAAAGATTAATCTAAAATAACACCCCCCCCCTCCTCCCCCGAAACATGTAAACAGCTTAACCTACTTAAGAAGCTTAATGTCATCAAATGGCAAATTAGAAGACGAGATGGAAAATAGAAGCAATAAGACAAACCAACTCATTGGACAAATGGCACCAATGCTAAAGAACAAACACGTATCCATCCATCATGTACCATGCCGATAAGCGTGCGCGGTCATGATTCGCCATTTCATTCGATCACCAGAGTCCTGGATCAGCTCGGTGTTCTTGTCTCGACCATACCACGTTGTCAAGCCATCCAGGTATTTATTTCTCTGTCTTGTTCTCGTTCCCTCGATCTCACCAGTAGTCAAAATGTTCTCCAATTTATTTCATCTCATAACTTGCCCAAAATATTTTGACTGTCTATGTCTAATTTCTCTAATCAATTTACGATTTTCATTTGTCTCCTGTAGTACTTGGTCATTGGTTTTTCTGTCTGTCCATGGTATTCTTTACATTATCCTCAGAAACCACATTTCCGCAGCCATCAGATGTTTTTTCAGCGTGTTTGCTCATTGTCCACGCTTCAGTATCAGTATATACTAAAACAAGCACTCTACAGCACTAACTTTCTACCAACTCTATGCTACCAATGCCACACCTGGACAATGACAGAAAGAGAGAAATAAAAAAAAAAAAATAGCATACGAATAAGATAGAAAATAAGAAATTGTGAAATCAGGACTAAAGTTGGGGTTCTAGCAACGCTAGATTTAATTAGAAAATAGCAAGTAAATGGTTGGCCACATAAAGGCTACCAGAGAACAGTATACCACAACAAGCAATGGTGTACAGACCAAATGGTACTAGAAGAATAAACCGACCATGTAAACGATGGACAGAGGTAATTGCAGAGTCCATGGGAATCTGGATACACGAAGCCCATGAATGGGCACTCTCGCGCTGTTTATACTTCGCCTCGACACAGCAAATTACAAAGAGGAACACGATGAGACGAGATGATGATGATGGAAGTCAGTAGGCACTCATGTAATGTGTTGATGTCAAGAGGAAACCATCACATGATCTCCCCAAGAATGCACTAAAGGCAGTTGACAAGTTTCGAATATAGGCGTGATATACCCATGTCCTTCATACCAGAGTGTACAGTGAACAACCTGGCATGGCAGAACAGTTGGTCCACCAACAGAACAGCATCAGTTGCAAGGATTGCTGTCCCGGACAGTTGTTCACTCACGCTGTCCTAACTGGTGTTTTCTAGTTGTCTGCAACAGCAGACAGATGGATTTACCTCCTGTTTACCTCTCTCTCCATACTCACACAGACAGACAGACAGAGAGAGAGAGAGAGAGAGAGAGAGAGAGAGAGAGAGAGAGAGGAGGGGACGAACACAGAGAAAGGGAATGTGTAAGGGTAAGAGAGACAACAAACAGTAAGCACGGGAGATATAATGATACATAGAGGGAGAGAGAGAGAGAGAGGGGGAGGCGCACAGAGAGAAAGGGAATGTGTAAGGGTAAGAGAGAAAACAAACAGGAAGCTCGGGAGATATAACGATACATAGAGGGAGAGAGAGAGGGGGGGGGGGGGAGGCGCACAGAGAGAAAGGGAATGTGTAAGGGTAAGAGAGAAAACAAACAGGAAGCACAGGGGTCATAACAAAGGAGAGAGACAGACAGAGCGAGCGAGAAAATGCCACAGTGAATGAGTGAGAATGGAACAAACGGATGAAGACAATGAGCACAGAACTTGCAGTGAAGGAATCTATGCGAGGTAGCAATAAGTCAGTGATGACAGGATGCTGGTGGCCATTATGTGGCAGACTGAGATCACTACAACGCTGAGACAGGAGATTCGACTTGGTCAATTGTATAGAATTGACTCACTTCTGCATCGCTTAATGTCTTCATCTTCCTCTTCTCGCGACATTTCTTTGCAGCACGTCTGTTCTGTGCCTTTCTCCTCTCCCGCTTGGCTTTCTCCTCTTCTGACAGCTATAGAGAGAACAGACCACGTAAACTGTTAATACACAGCTATCACAAATCTATCAGCTGTAGAGAAATCTTTCAAAAATCATATCTCACAAATCTATCAGCCGTAGAGAAACAGACGATGTAAAATGTCAATAAACATCTTTCACACATCTATCAGCTGTAGAGAAATCTGTCAATAAACATCTTCCACAAATCTATCAGCTCTCAGAGAAATATGTCAATAAACATCTCTCACAAATCTATCAGTTGTAGAGAAATCTTTCAAAAATCATCTCACAACTCTATCGGCTGTAGACAGCTATAGAGAGAACAGACCATGTAAACCGTAGAGAAACAGACGATGTAAGTTGTCAATAAACATCTCTCCCACATCTATCAGCTGTAGAGAAATCTGTCAATAAACATCTTCCACAAATCTATCAGCTCTCAGAGAAATATGTCAATAAACGTCTATCACAAATCTACCAGCTGTAGAGAAACAGCTTGAATTCAAAGCGAGTTCTTGCCCCTATTGTATTTCCAAGCCTTTCTGATATTTACCTCTTTGCTTCTTTTCTCTTGTCCCATAAAGTTTTTCAGCTGTCACTAATTTTTCAAGTTTATTTATCTTCATTTTGTGCCTCAACTATGTTGTCCAAGTCTAATTTATCTAATGAATTTACGGTTTTAATTTGTTTCTTGTAGGGCTTCCGCATTCGTTTTTGTGGTTATCTATGGTATTATTTGTAGTTTACCTAGAACTTACCTTTCTACTGTCATTAGATATTTCTCAGCTTCTCTGTTTATTGTCCATGTTTCACATGCATATAACAATATGGATTCTCCGTAGTACTTCAATACTCTTGTTCTCAATGCAATTAACAGCTTTTTATTGGTTAGCTCATAAAATACAGCGCAGGTGTTCTTAAACACGCTTCTTCTTCATTCGCCCATGATCCCCTATTGGGGCACAGGCGCTCAACCTGCGCACCTCAAGCTGCAGTCCACAGTTTTGATTAACTGGCTTTCAATTTTAAGCCTAATTGCGCTATTAGAGTAACATGGCTTCAATGCTGTGACACATACGTCATCGACTCCATTGTGATCAGAAGAATTGAAGTGGGTAGAAACAGGTTTCTCAGAGTCTTATATAATGGATATTGACTCTTTGGGACGCATCCATCCAGCGGGAATCAATACTGTTGTAGATGCAATAGAAGTATTTTCTTGTCCGCAAGCGCCAGGGTATGAATCAGATATTGTCGACAGACTGAGAACCAACAGTTTTATCACATACATGTTTTTGTTTGTTACATTGCTTTGAACTCGAGTGAAGTTCACAATAGATTGATTTGTGTGTGCCGGCTAGCTTTCCCTTTTACCAGTATACCCCCCCCCCCCCCCCGGACCATCCGGCTATCCCACTTCGACTCTTCTGGGGTACTTGTAATTTACGTCCCCAAATCAAGGACGAGGTGTCAACATTTTAGTCCAACTGGTTTGGATAGGGATAGAACCTCTTTCCCACCCTCATCGTACTGGAAGTTTAAGGGCCAGCGCTATCACATACATTGACTAAAGCTGACTGTTAACTGACACGAAACCTCCACTCTTTGTGCCTGTAATACATGTACATACTCACGCATGCACGCACGCACGCACGCAGGTATAAGTAGGTGAGACTAAAGTAGTACCTCATAAGATCTTGTCTCCGGTGAGTTTATTTCTATATCCGGTTCTCCCTTCTCCAGGCGTTTACTTAAAATCCGCCAGCGGAGTTCTTCCTTCAACAAAGGCGTGATCTGGTTGGTCCGCTCCGTTTCTTGCCTCGCCCTCTCCAGCCGTGGGTCGGGTGTGTTGGTAGCGAACGCGTTGCTAGGCAGATTGGCGCTCAACATCTCCATGGTGTCGTCGAAGCTGTCTGGCTGGTGTCTGGACGCCATGTCAGCCGGGGCACTCGGTCTGTGTGACAGGGAAGAAAACAACAGTGCTAGCCGCAGTCTTTCACACAATCATATAAAGCCAGAACCAAGAAGACACAGGGCACTTTCAGTTTTGGTAAACAAAACATCGCACACCTTCTGTCCGTGGTGTGGGCAGAGAGCCGCCTACATTACACGAAACCTTGCGGTGGGTATGCTTACCCAAGACCTGCTTGGCTGATTCAGTGGCAAACACACATATCTTTCGACCACACAAAAATAGATGGAGGAAAATGGGAAGTAGGGGTGTGTCACAGTTATGACTTTAAAGTTGTTACTATAGTAGCAGACATGTTGTATTACGTATTAAATTAAATGGAGTTGTAAAGGGAAAACTACTGTATTGATATACAAACTATACTTTGATTTATAAGCTCATGGCAGTTACGTGAAGTTTTAATAAGGCGATTTATCACCCCATGGTACTTAATCTGTTCATCATCATCAAGTGCCATGCTGACAGGCGTAGGTGGTCATTGTTCACCGTCTGACATGGTCACCAGAGTCTCGTGTCAGGTCTTGTGTTCTCGCCGCGACCATGTCATGCTACCAAACCATCAAGGCATGTATCCCTTTGTCCTCCTCTTGCTCTCTTCCCATCAAGCTTGTCAGTTGTCACTAAATTTTCAAACCCATTTCTCCTGATAACATGTCCAAAATATATTGACTGTCTACGCCTAATTTCTCCATTCAATCTTCGTTTTTCATTTGTCTCTTCAAGGATTGTCTAATTTTATTTTATGTCCGTCCAAGATATTCTTTGCATTTTTCTCCAAAAAAAAAAACCACATTTCCACCGCCATTAGATGTTTCTCAGCGTGTCTGTTAATTGTCCATGTTTCACATTCATACAACAATATGCGTTCTATATAGCACTTCAACACTATTTTTCTCACGGCAAGTGACAACTTTTTGTTGGTAAGTATGTTTTCCATTTCCAGAAAGCCACATTAGCCATGACAATTCTTGACCTAATCTCTGAAAGACATTTCCCATCAGATGTTACGACTGTCCAAGATAGATAAATATTCATTTATTTGTTTTTTCCCACCGGGATTTGAGATTTAAACATTGAGCACAACCCACTAATAGCAACGCTGATCGTATTCCGGTATTAATCTAAGGCCTTGTCCGCGAGTCTGGTGCTTCCATTTGACGTGGACACGGCCTTAGGTTCGTACCGGAATACGATCAGCGTTGCCAGAAGTAGGTTGTGCTTAATGTTTAGATACAGATTCACTTGCTTAAGAATATTTCCATTCACCTGGATGTTACAATGTGGTATTTATTTCTTCTTGGAGACTACCGTGATCTATGTTTTCTTAAAAATTAATTCCAAACCTAATTTATAACTGTGTATAATAACCGCACCCACCAAATGTTGTAGGTCCTTCTCGTTGTCAGCAATCAATTTTGTATCGTCCGCATATATTATATTATTTATGTTTTGTCCTCCGAATGCAACTCCTTTCATATCCTCTAAATTTCTAATAATATTTTCACCATAAAGGGAGAAAAGATCTGGAGACATTACACATCCCTGTCGCACACCTCTCCTGATAGGCTAAACTTGATTCACTTCATTATCAATTTTTATGGCAGCTCCTTTATAATTCAAAGATCTGTCCCATCCAATTGATGGTCTGCCAGCATTTTCAGCATGTCAATACTTACATTATTGGAAGCTTTCACGTATTCAATGTAGCAAAAATGAAGGATCTTCTATAAACCCAAACTGTTCTTCACCTATTTCTGGTTGTATTTACCCCCTAACCCTTACATAATCATCCTGAGTAAAACCTTTGTGGTGTGACTCATTATGTTGATTGTTCGATGTTGATCACATTCGAAGGCTCCTGACTTTTTCGGAATTGCAATAAACAGTGATTTACATACGTCAAAGGGAATATCACCAGTATCATACATATTGTTTAGCAATATCCAAAAGACTCAGAGGAGGAAGGTAACTGGTATAGGAAGAATTATTCTTTTTGTCTTTGAAATTCTAGTGGAGTATAGTCCCACAGCCACGCATACCATATCCTTTGTAGACCAGTTCGTGCATAGTGTAGATGTTGGCTGGATGATTATGTCTGCAACGTGTCATTCCAAGACAAATCCTCTTTAGTCTCTGTTAGCGGCATGCACGTAAGTCTTACTATTTTTGACTTTCCCTTTGAGGCCCTACATCTACTGACATCGAACACATTACTCCACAAATATGCCTCAGACTCTGCTACCATTTACCAAGAGCTGGACAATGATATAGCACTATATATCACCATCTAGACAGTGATATAGCACTATACATCAACATCTGGACAATGATATACCACTATATATCAACATCTGGACACTGATATAACACTATATATCTACAGATGGACACTGATATAACAGTATATATCAACAGATAGACACTGATATAACACTATATATCTACAGATGGACACTGATATAGCACTATATATCAACAGATGGACAGTGATATAGCACTATATATCTACAGGTGGACACTGATATAGCACTATATATCAACAGATGGACAGTGATATAACACTATATATCAACAGACAGACAGTGATATAACACTACATATCAACATCTGGACACTGATATATAACTATATATCAATAGATGGACAGTGATATAACACTATATATCAACATATCGACACTGATCTTCTTCTTCTTCAGCGTTTCGAGCCATTGAGGTTCTTTGCTGCAAGTACAATCCGTCTCCATTCGTCTCTCTGGTGGACCTTCTCTTGCCAGTCGTTGATTCCAAGTGCTTGTAGGTCTGTACATGTATTATCTCTCCACCGCCTTCTTGGTCTACCTCGGGGTCTACGGTCATTTATTTCCTGAGTGTAAGCGAGTTTTGTTTCCCTATTATCTTCCATTCTTTCTATATGCCCCAGCCATTGTAGTCTATTAGCCTTCATGATACCAGTGATTAGCGGGGACTTAAACAGATCATAAATGTCTTTGTTACTTCTTCTTTTCCACTCTCCACTTTGTGTATCCCTAATGGGTCCAAAGATGCGTCTTAAAATTTTGTTCTCAAAGGTTTGTAACAAGGCTTCGTCTCCTTTCGTTGTACTCCAGGTTTCAGAGCCATACAGCACAACTGGTCTGATCAGTGTTTTGTATATTGTGATTTTGGTGTTACGAGATAGCGCCTTTGATTTTAGTAGATGTTGTAGTGCATAGTAGATCTTATTTCCAGAGTTGATTCTAGTTTGTATATCGACACTGATATAAAACTATATATCAACAGATGGACAGTGATATAGCACTATATATCAATAGATAGACAGTGATATAACACTATATATCGACATCTGAACACTGATATAGCACTATATATATATCAACAGATGAACACTGAAATAGCACTATATATCAACAGATGGAAACTGATATACCAAGAGATGGAACGAACGAACAAACTTTATTTTCAAAGGGTTAAGAATTGGACACGCAGGCCCGTCTAACATTCTGCCCTTCTATCACTCTCTTTCATGGACAGTGATATAGCACTATATATCAACAAATGGACAGTGATATAACACTATATATCAACATCTGGACACATATAAAACTATATATCAACAGATGGACAGTGATATAACACTAAATATCAACAGATGGACAGTGATATAACACTAAATATCAACAGATGGACAGTGATAGGGTACTATATATCAACAGATGGACACTGATATAAGACTATATATCAAGAGCTGGACACTGATATAACACTATATATCAACAGATGGACATTAATATAGCACTATATACCAACAGATGGACAGTGATATAGCACTATACAACAACAAATAGACAGTGATATAGCACTATATATCAACATATGGACAGTGATATTCTTCTACTTCTTCTTTCGTTCGCTTGAAATATGTCTATAGCTGCAATGTTGTCTCCTGTATGAATCTAACAGTCTTTTTTAGTTCACTCAGCGGTCCATAGAATTTATCTTCCACTGTTGTCTCTCTAGGCAGAAGGTTCGCCTGGATATGTTGTAGTTTGGGCAATCCTGGAGTATGTGCTCTGCTGTCTGCGACGCCAAACCACATGTACACATGGCTGAGTCACCAATCTTGAATTTTGTATACATGTGGTTGCGTAATCTATTGTGTACTGTTCTGAGGCGCAGAATAATGACCTGTTCTGATCTGTCCATAACGTGGTAGTCGTCTTGAATAGGGTTTGGTGGCCTTCTGACTGATTTGATCATTCTTTTCTTTTGGTGGAATGTAATGGGCACATCAGGCTGTTCTTTTTTTTTGCCCCTTCCTTAGCCAATCGATCAGCTCTGTCGTTTCCGGATAGTTCACATTGGGATGGTATCCACTGTATGGTGACCTTATGCTGACTGCTAAGTTCAGAAAGTAGTGTCCGCACAGTGATATAAAACTATATATCAACAGATGGAGAGTTATATAGCACTATATGTCAACAGCTGAACACAAATATATCACTATATATCAACATCTGAACACTGATATAACACTATATATCAACATCTGAACAGTGATATAACACGATATATCAACATCTGGACACTGATATAGCTCAGTATATCAACATCAGGACAGTTATATAACACTATATATCAAAAGATGGACACTGATATAGCACTATATATCCACATCTGGACACTGATATAACACTATATATCCACATCTGGACACTGATATAACACTATATATCCACATCTGGACACTGATATAACACTATATATCCACATCTGGACACTGATATAACACTATATATCCACATCTGGACACTGATATAGCACTATATATCCACATCTGGACACTGATATAACACTATATATCCACATCTGGACACTGATATAACACTATATATCATCAGAAGGACAGTGATATAGCACTATATAACAGATGAACAGTGATATAGCACTATCTATCAACATATCGACACTGATATAACACTATATATCAATAGACAGTGATATAACACTATATATCAACATCTGGACACTGATATTTCACTATGTATCAACAGATCGACAGTGATATAGCACTATATATCAACATATGGACAGTGATATAGCACTGTATATCAGCAGATGGACACTGATATAGCACTATATATCAACACCTGGACACTGATATATAACTTTATATCATTATATGGACAGTGCTTGCTTGCTTGTGTTCGTTGGGTTGAGCTCCAACGCTAAGTCCTGTATGTCGGATGAAGGCTACCTGTTGTCCAACATCAGTGTGATGTCATATCGGACCTGAGGTTTGCGTGAGTTTCCGTTGTCCCATGTCTGGCTTATTGGTGTGCTGGACAGTGATATAACACTATATATCAACATATCGACACTGATATAACACTATATATCAACAGATGGACAGTGATATAACACTATAAATAAACAGATGCACAGTGATATAGCACTATATACCAACACATGGAAAGTGATATAAAACTATATATCAACATCTGGACACTGATATATAACTATATATCAATAGATGGACAGTGATATACCACTATATATCAACATATCGACACTGATATAAAACTATATATCAACAGATGGACAATGATATAACACTATATATCAACATATGGACAATGATATAACACTATATATCAACATATCGACACTGATATAAAACTATATATCAACAGACGGACAGTGATATATCACTATATATCAACATCTGGACACTGATATAGCACTATATATATCAACAGATGAACATTGATATAGCACTATATACCAACAGATGGACAGTGATATAAAACTATATATCAACAGATGGACGGTGATATAACACTATATATCAAGACATGGACAGTGATACAACACTATATATCAACAGATGGACAGTGATATAACACTATATATCAACAGATGGACAGTGATATAACACTATATATCAACAGATGGACAGTGATATAACACTATATATCAACATCTCGACACTGATATAAAACTATATATCAACAGATGGACGGTGATATAACACTATATATCAAGACATGGACAGTGATATAACACTATATATCAACAGATGGGCAGTGATATAACACTATATATCAACAGATGTATCAACATCTGGACAGTAATATAGCACTATATATCAACATCTGGACAGTAATATTGCACTATATATCAACATCTGGACAGTTATATAGCACTATATATAAACATCTGGACAGTGATATAACACAATATATATCAACATTTGGACACTGATATAACAATATATATCAACAGTTGGGCAATGATATGAAACTATATATCCCAGATGGACAGTGATATAGCACTATATACCAACAGACGGACAGTGATATAGCACTATATATCAACAGATGGACAGTGATATAATATTATATATCAACATCTTTAGACTGATATAACACTATATATCAACATCTGAAAACTGATATAACACTACATATCAATAGCTGGACACTGATATAGCACTGTATATCGACATCTGGACACTGATATAACACTATATATCAACAGCTTCACACTGATATAACACTATATATCGACATCTGGACACTGATATAACACTATATATCAACAGCTGGACACTGATATAACACTATATATCAACATCTGGACACGCATATAACACTATATATCAACATCTGGACACTGATATAACACTATATGTCAACAGATGGACAGTGATATAGCACTATATATCAACATCTGGACACGCATATAACACTATATATCAACATCTGGACACTGATCCATCCATCCATCCATCATGTGCCATGCCGGTAAGCGTGGGCGGTCATGTTCTGCCATCTCACCCGATCACCAGAGTCGTGGATCAGCTCCGTGTTTCTGTCTCGACTATGCCACAAGGCCAAGCCATCCAGGTACTTGCTTCTAGGTCTTCCCCTTGGTCTGTTCCCCTCGATCTTACCAGTTGTCACCAAATTCTCCAATCCATTTCTTCTCATAACATGTCCAAAAAATTTTGACTGGCTACGTCTAATTTCTCTAATCAATTTACGATCTTCATTTGTTTCTTGAAGGACTTGTTCATTGGTCTTTCTGGCTGTCCATGGTATTCTTTGCATTTTCCTCAGAAACCACATCTCTACAGCCATCAGATGTTTTTCAGCCTGACTGCTCATTGTCCACGCTTCACATCCATACAAAAGTACAGGCTCAATGTAGCATCTCAACACTCTCTTTCTCGTTTCAATTGACATCTTTTTATTGGTCAATATGTTTTTCATCTTGCTAAAGGCTACTTTTGCCATGGCGATTCTTGTTCTAATCTCTTCAAGGCATCTCCCATCAGATGTTATTACTGTTCCGAGATAATTGTACCTGCTCACTTGTTGAAGAATATTCCCATTTACTTGTATATTACATTGTGGTATTTCGTCCTTCCTAGTGACGACCATAATCTGTGTCTTTTTACAATTTAATTCTAACCCTAGTTGTTCACTGTGTGTCACAATCGCATCTACTAAATTTTGCAGGTCCTGTTCATTGTCTGCAATCAAGACTGTATCATCTGCATATCTAATGTTATTGATGCATCGTCCCCCAATGTTGATTCCTTCCATATCTTCAATATTTCTGAAAATACTTTCACTGTACAGGGAAAACAGATCTGGAGACATTACACATCCCTGTCTCACACCCCTTTTAATAGGCTGATATTGGCTTACTTCATTATCAACTCTTATGGCAGCTTGTTGTTTCCAATATATGTTTTTTTACAAGTCTAAGATCTTTTCCATCAATTTGTAGATCTTCAAGCATCCTTATCATGTTGACATGTCTCACTTTATCAAAAGCCTTTGTGTAGTCAATAAAGCAAAGGTGTAGATCTTTGTTTACTTCTATAGAACGTTCGATTATGTTTCTCAGTATATACACAGCATTTACTGTACCCTTGCCTTCCACAAACCCACATTGTTCTTCTCCTATTTCAGGTTGTATTTTCCTTCTAACTCTTTGCATGATAATTCTTAGCAAAATCTTCGTGATGTGACTCATTATACTAATTGTTCGATGTTGATCACATTCCAAGGCTCCTGATTTCTTTGGGATTGCAATAAATACAGAATTACATAACTCCTGAGGTATATTTCCAGTATCATATATTGTATTAAGCAGACTGGTAACTTGATCTATTCCATATTCTTCTAAAGCATTAATCATTTCTGTTGTGACGCTGTCTGAACCGGGGGTCTTGCCAGATTTCATATGGTTAAGAGCATTCTGAACCTCCATCTTCAAAATTGCTGGTCCTTCATTATTATTTTGAACATCATACTGTTCGTCTCTGTTGTCGTCATACAGGTTTTTCACGTAATCTGACCATTCATGTAATATCTGATCTTTTTCTATTATGACTCTTCCATCTTTTGTCTTTAGGCAGCCTGCTGATGTACGTGTTCTTTGATTAGTAAGCTCCTGAATTCTTTTGTGCATTAGGTTCGCATTGTTACTGTTGTGTTGTTTTTCAATTTCTCTGCAATTTTTCTCAAGCCATGTTTCTTTTGCCTCCTTACATAAGGTTCTCACTTTTCTGTGAATTTCTTCATATTTGGCAGGATTATTTTTGTTCTGTCTTCTTGTTTCCATTAGTTGTAAAATTTCTTCAGTCATCCATGTCTTACGGCCCACTTTCTTTACTTTTGGAATAGTTTTTTCTGCTGCGCAACTGATTGAATTCTTCATCGTTTCCCATTGATCATCTACATCTTGAAACAGGATCTCTAGATCAGACAATATATCAAATTTGTTCTTTACTTCTATGTTAAAATTATCTTGTATTTCTTTGTCAGTTTTCAATTTGCACCAGTCATATTTAGGGTTTCCTGCTGTATACTTGACTTTCTTTAACTTTACCCTCAATGTGCCTGTAATTAATCTGTGATCACTGTAACAGTCTGCATTTGGAACTGTTTTTACGACTGTTAACGCATTTCGAAACCTTTTGCTAATCAGGATGTAATCTATCTGGTTTTTAATCCTGCTGTCTGGACTCCTCCATGTCCATAATCTTCTAGGATGCTGTTTAAACCAGGTGTTTCCTACAACCATTTCTTGTTCTTTTGCCCATTCTACAAGTCTGTATCCTCTTTCATTTCTCTCTCCCAAACCATGGTTGCCTACACTGCATCCATCGCCTTGCTGTCCTATTTTTGCGTTGAAATCACCCATTATGATATTTATTTCTGATTTTTTGCAGTTCTTCAAAGCAGACTCCACGTCATTATAAAATTCCTCTATGCTTTCTTCACTGCTTTCACTTGTTGGGGCATATACTTGAATGACATTTATTTTAAAAGGTCTTCCGTTTAATTTTACTAATAGGACTCTGTCTGACACAGCATGATATCCTTTGACAGAATTTGATGTTTGCTTATCTAATATAATGGCTACACCTCTTTGCTGTTCTTCTCCCCCAGAGTAAATAATCTTACAATCCTCTCCTGTCCTTATCCCTGCTCCTTTCCATCTCGTTTCCGATATTCCTAATATGTTAATCTTCTCTCTCTTCATTTCTTTTTTGATGTTTTCTAACTTTCCATCTGCATTCATTGTTCTAACGTTCCAAGTTCCTACTTTCAATGATATTAATCTGTTGCACCTAGTAGCCTGTTGACGGTCTGGAGTCACCTGGTGCGCATGACTATCCCTACCGGGCGAGGTTGCTCCTATGGAGCACCCATTTACGCCGTTTCTCTGATTATCGATGATTTCACACAACATGATTTTCTTGGCATGTGTAAAGAAGGTAGTTTGCCATTGCTTTCCTTCCTAGCAGTGACCATACTGGTCAGTGACCGTAGCCATTGTCTCCTCAAAAAAGAGATCCTCTGCCTACCGTCGTGAAGGTGGAGACCATAACCTACAACTATCTGTTGGCTGCTCTCCATCTTCATCCACCACCTGCACCCATGGCTTCACGTAACCCTGATCGGGGGGCTAAACGGGTACTCCACCTTGCCCAAGGGTGTCCCGTGGACACTGATATAACACTATATATCAACATCTGGACAGTTATATAGCACTATATATCAACATCTGGACAGTTATATAGCACTATATATCAACTTTTTAACAGTGTTATAGCACTAAATATCAACATCTGGACAGTGATATAGCACTATATATCAACATCTGGACAGTGATATAACACTATATATCAACATCTGGACAGTGATATAGCACTTTATATCAACATCTGGACAGTGATATAACGCCATAGCTGAACAGCTGGACAGTTATATAACACTATAGATCAACAGCTGGTCATATATTTATAACACTATATATCAACAGATGGACAGATATATAACACTCAATGTCAACAGCTGGAGTTATATAACACTATTTCTCAACAGCTGGATATTATATAGCACTATATTTCAACAGCTGGACAGTTATATAACACTATTACTTTAAATGTTTCTGTATTCGTTGTTACTTTGTATTCATCTGTCCGTATTGATACTTTGTATTCACCCGTCCGTATTGATACTTTGTGTGTTTCTGTCCTTGTTGTAACTTTGTATACACTTGCACTTGTTATAGTGTTATATTTTTTCTGTCCGTGCTGTTACTTTGTATGTATCTTCCATTGATGCTACTTTGTTTCTTTCTTTGTTGTTACCTTGTGGTTTCTGTCTGTGTGGTTACCTTGTATGTTTCTGTACTTGGTGTTACCGAGTGTGTTTCCGTCCGTATTGTTCCTTTGCATTCATCTGTTCTTGTTGTTACTCTATATTAATTTGTATTCACCTGTCCTTGAAGTTACTTTGTATTAATATGTTCTTGTTGTTACTTTATATTCAATTGTTCTTAGTGTTACTTTGTATTCATCTGTCCTTGAAGATACTTTATATTCATCTGTCCTAGATTGTTGCTTTGTATTCATATGTCCTTGTTATTACTTTGTATTCATATGTCCTTGTTATTACTTTGTATTCATATGTCCTTGTTATTACTTTGTATTCATATGTCCTTATTGTTTCTTTTAGTATTTCTGTACTTATTATTATTTTGTGTGTTTCTGTCCTTGTTGTAAATTTGTATGCACCTGCTCTCGTTATAACTTTATACTTCTCTGTCTTTGTTGTCGCTCTGTGTGTATCTGTCCTGTTTGTTACTTTTAATGCACCGTCCGTTGCTGTTAATTTGGATCTTTATGTTCTTGTTTTTACTTTGGTACTGCTATTACATGTTTCAGTATTAGCTGTTACTTTATATGTTTCTGTCTTTGTTGTTATTTTGTGTGTTTCTGTCCGAGGTGTTACTTTGTATGTTTCTGTTCTTGCTTTTACCCTGTGTTGTTTTATCCTTGTCGTTACTTTAAATGCATCTTCTTTGCTCCTTTATGCATTTCTATTCTTGTTGCCACTTGTGTGTTCCAGTCCTTTTATATGGACATTTTATCTGCACGTGTTCTTGATGTTACTATATTTGTTTCTGACCTTGTTGTTACTATATATGTTTCTGTCCAGTGCTAATATGCCAATATAATTTCGCGAGACAGAATGAATTGACATTTTTATCATACTCTCGCAGTGCTAGCAGATTTTACAACTGGGGGGGGGGGGAGAGGAGGGCGAGAGAGGGGGAGGAGAAACAGGTGGATGTGGAGGGTGGGGATGGCATAAACCACAAAGAGAAACACATGTGTTTATTACACTTAATGACGTAGCAAACACTGCACCTAGCCAGATTTCTTTAATAACCCCAACCAAAACATAAAAGATACAGTAACACATCACGGGCTTCTTGGCAGTTGGCTACTGTTGTACATTTTTGACCACATTATGAGAAGACAAAAAACGGGAACATGTTGTGACAACTTGAAAGATTTGTGGAATGAGAGATAGAGAAGGACAGCGTGTGAAAATTATTGACAGTCTTGTGTCATGGCACGGAAGGATGTCAACACACGAATTTATCCACGCGGTCGGAGTTCGGAAGATGTGGAGAAGCATGATCGCCCACGCCTGTCGGCATGGTGATAATAATGATAATAAATATGTTATGAAATAAACAAATTGAATGTCGTATATATACTCATACAAGGGAGGAAATAGCTATTGCCTTGGGTGCGTAGCTTGGAACAGATTGAGTTTACGACGAGAATCTTTTTTCGCACAAACAGCCTCCCTGAATGCGCAGGTCCAAATTCTGGACATACATTACAGCAGCAAATATTTGACATTCCTCAAGCCATACCAGGGTTATCTCCTACAAACACAAGATCCGAACACCTGCCTTATTGATTCTCAACCACATCAAATTATCCTATTCCTATTGACACATGTCAGTAGATGACACAATTACTAATACTATGTTATGTATACTTGGCATAAATACCCGCGGTGGTACACTATCTGGTATAGCTGGTGTATTGTGTGGCTGCCACAACACGCGCATCAAGACTTCTGATCATACATACATCGACAGCAGTCAGTCAGTCTCCGTGTTTGACTGGAGAACCAGCGGCATTAGCTTATCTAGACGTGCTCTCTGACCGCATGCTGTGTATCTGACAGTATCTGTGCTGTTCTACACACCGACTCTATCCCCAACTACACACTGTGTGTGTGTCGACAGGCCCTGACCTTATTTACCACCCAGAATCGATACAACTTTGTGTGCGAACATTCTTCTCAACCACCCCACCCAAGCTATACATTCATTGTTTATTCATTTATTTCAGATTAATTTTCCCAGTCGGTCCCAAATAATGAGGATGAGGTGGCGGGGTGGTTAGAATACTGGCCTAGAACATTTATTAATAAAGGTTCAAATCCTCTGTTGCACACGCTTATTTATCGTAAAATTTAGCCGCCTTTGGGTCAAAATGGTTAAACCGTCGCATATTCTAATCCACGGCATAATGAAATGGGGTACTTAGTTTCATTTCCAAGGGTTTTCCTAGTACATTCTTAAAATCGTAAGGTAGATTTTTCATGAGGCTGGATCGACCCCAAAGATTGGCTGGTGGGAAACAAGAATTCTGTCACTGGTGAGATTTGAACCCAGGCTTCAGTCTTGGTAAGCACAAGCATTAACCATTAAGCCACGCTGGCTCATATTTATAGTAGACAAACCAGGAAAAAAATAACGATAATAACGAATAGTGCAGGCTGTTGCCTGGCTAACCCTCACCCTTCAAGTCCCCGCCAACAAACACTAGCAAGGGGCACCATCTCTTATATCTTGCCTTCAACGGTATGGTTTCTCGTGAACTCATTTTGTACCAACCAACGCACCGTGCGATGTTCACACTTCTCACAAGAGCAGACCAGCTACAGGAATCGCTTCAACTTCTTCAGTCCGAGACAGTCCTACAACGTATACACTTCTCGTAACTATCCTAGTCGCTGCTGTAAATGTTACTACCCTAGTCGCTGCTGTAAATGTTACTACCCTAGTCGCTGCTGTAAATGTTACTACCCTAGTCTCTGCTGTAAATGTTACTATCATAGTCGCTGCTGTAAATGTTACTACCCTAGTCGCTGCTGTAAATGTTACTTTCCAAGTCGTTGCTGTAAATGTTACTATCATAGTCGCTGCTGTAAATGTTACTACCCTAGTCTCTGCTGTAAATGTTACTATCATAGTCGCTGCTGTAAATGTTACTACCCTAGTCGCTGCTGTAAATGTTACTTTCCAAGTCGTTGCTGTAAATGTTACTATCCTAGTCGTTGCTGTAAATGTTACGATCCAAGTCACTGCTGTAAATGTAACTATCCTAGTCGCTGCTGTAAATGCTACTATCCTAGTCGCTGCTGTAAATGTAACTATCCTAGTCGCTGCTGTAAATGTAACTATCCTAGTCGCTGCTGTAAATGTTACTATCCAAGTCACTGCTGCAAATGTTACTTTCCTAGTCGCTGCTGTAAATGTTACTATCCTAGTCGCTTCTGTAAATATTACTTCCCTAGTCGCTGCTGTAAATATTACTATCCTAGTCGATGCTGTAAATGTTACTATCCTAGTCGATGCTGTAAATGTTACTATCCAAGCGTTAATATAAATATTACCGTCATAGATGTTACTGAAAACGTCACCGAGTCTGTATCAGTCTGGTTACGTATTCCTCCATTTTCCTGAACAATGTGCATGCACTGACGGTTGGCTGGGATCCTATCCCTGCAAGCTAGACGGAGCCCTCTTAGCCTGAGATACTGAAGCCATAGTCTCCCTGAATGCACCACCTGGAGTTAATGTCTGACAGTCCTTATGACAGGGCGCTTAACCAGCAGCAATATTCCCAGAGCACAAGACAACCAAAATAACAGCTCCCAGGTATAAACACGGCAATAGAAAGACAACTGGACGGGGTGCGCTCATCCTCTCTCAAAGATTGGATTAGACTGGAACAGTACACTGGCAGGTTGCTATTGTCGAACTTTCACCTTTACAAAGACGGGCTACTCAACTATGAGTCTGCTGACGTGCAATGTCCGGCGCCTCGACGATTCTTGAACTCAAAGGTCAATAGTAACTCAGTGTCCAATTATAATGCAGTGCCCAATAGAAACTCAGTGTCAAATTGTAACTCAGTGGTCAATAGTAACTCGGTGGTCAATAGTAACTCAGTGGTCAATAGTAACTCAGTGGTCAATAGTAACTCAGTGGTCAATAGTAACTCAGTGGTCAATAGTAACTCAGTGGTCAATAGTAACTCAGTGGTCAATAGTAACTCAGTGGTCAATAGTAACTCAGTGTCCAATAGTAATTCAGTATCCAATAGTAACTCAGTGTCCAATAGTACTTCAGTGGTGAGTAGCAACCCAGTGTCCAATAGTAACTCAATAGTGAATAGTAACTCATTGTTCAATAGTAACTCAACGGTGAATAGTAACTCAGTGTTCGATAGTAACTCAGTGTACAATAGTAACTCATTGTCCAATAGCAACTCAATGGTAAATAGGAATCCAGTGTTCAATAGTAACTATATGATGAATAATAACTCAATAGTAACTTAGTTTCCAATAGCAACTCAGTGTCCAATATTCACTTAACTGTCCAATAGTAACTCAGTGCCCAATAGTAACTCAGTGTCCAATAGTAACTCAGCGGTCAACAGTAACTCAATGCCCTGTAATGCTGTACAGTACGGTTGTTTACCATTAACTTTAGTACTGCACTATTTATCTTAATGCTGTTCAACCTCATGTTTACATGAATGCTACCCAACAGTAAAGTATGAACAATATATGGCGTTGAAGTTATTACTAAATATATTTTAACATAATTTACTTAATATTACATGTGCTTTCTACACACTGCCAGAGTAACTAACAATGAATGCATGAAAGAGACTAATGAAATTATAACAATATATACATCATTAAGAAAGAGATAAACAACTTTCTTTGGTCATGTGATGAGAAGAGATACATTGGAGAATATCGTGACAACTGGAAAGATCAATGGGAAGAGAGGCAGAGGCAGGCAAATAGAAATGATGCTGGATAGACTGAGACGGTGGCATGGAGAAATGTCATCAGTAGAGATAATCCAGAACACCAAAGACTGAGATTTGTGGCGAGCCATGAACGCCTACGCCAGCTGGCAGGGCACTTGATGACTATGACCTGTCACACTCCACTCCCAACCAGATACATTTTATATATTATTAAACACGCATGCCTGGCATGAGTATACTGTTAATATCTTTATGTAACATATTTTATAGTAAGTAATTTACAGCTTTCAATGAATCAATCAGCTGCCTTCTCCACAATGAAGATGGCTGCAATGGATCTCTACCACTGTCTGTCACTCGCCCTGACGACTGTACATTCTGTCAGACTACTTACTGTTCGTCAATCTCTTGATGTGATCTTCCCACTTGTATTGTTGTCAATCACTAGCTTGCTTACCTTCAACTTTACCCTTCAAATGTTTTATGTAAGATTTATACCCTTTAACGTTGCCGAAATATCTCAATTGCTTCGTTTTTTATTTCTTTCACCAACTCTCTTTTCACTCCCAGTTTTTCTAGAACCTCTGTGTTTGAATGTTTTTGCTTCCATGAAATACAACATGTATATCCACATCCCCAGGGCCTCTATGCGACTTTCTAGTTGCTTGTTCAATGTCCAGTCTTCTGCACCATACAGTAGAGTTGAATATACGTAACATTTGATAATTCTCAGTTTTAATGCGTTGTTAACCTCTCTAGATATTAATACCTATTTCATGATGTTGAAAGCATCTTTAGCCATTCCTATTCTTTTTTTATTTTATTTTTTATTTCTGTTTCACTTCTGCCATACAGCTTTAAATTGCCTTTATTATGTAACATATTTTATATTGCGTATTGTCGAACTCGAAATCAACATTATTGTGTAACATATCTTATATTAAGTAACTTCCAACTTTAAATTAACATTATTATTTTACATTGTTATAGTAATTTCCAGCTTTAAAGTAACATTATTATGTAACATATGTTACAGTAATTTCCAGCTTTAAGGTAACATTATTGTATAACATATTTGATAGTAATTTCCAGCTTAAAATGAACATTATTATGTAGCATATTTTGTAGAAATTTACAGTAGCACGTTAACATCATTATATAACATATTTTATACAAAATTACTTCTAGCTATAAATTAACACTGATTGATTAGAACTATTTGCTTTGTGCATATACATTCCTGTGATTTTGTTCCCACATTGTTTCAACGGACCTAGGGATTTCCCAGATATTGATAAGGTTGAGATAAGTTTAACTAGGTTAAGTAAATTACACACGCTCAGAGTTCAGAGGTCACATGTTACAGTATCTCTCTTCTCATTAATTGTCTCAGTTGGACGTGAGAACACTCCTAGCTCACCTCACAGCGGTAGGGGAAGGACAGCGCATAAAGGATATATATATATATATATATATATATATATATATATATATATATATATATATATATATATATATATATATATATATATATTAGGGGCGTTCATTTGAAACCCGTTCCAATGGCTTTATTACAAAAGCATGAAAGAAGCATTAATAGGTGTGGTAGAATTAAACAAAGCATTCATTCTGAATGAATTATGGACCATGGGTTGGTCAGAAGATGTTGCCGTAGGCATTCTAGCAAGCATCCCATTGCTTAGGTAGGCGGCGAATGCCATCCGCAAAAAAAAAAAAAAAGATTGTGGTTGCTCACTGAACTAAGTGTTTACCGCGTTAATTACGCCTGAATCTGTGTGAAATCGTTACCCTTGAGAGCTTTATTTAGAGGTCCGAACAAATGAAAATCACATGGTGACAAATCATGACCATAGGCTGGATGTTGCAGAATTTCCCACTTCTGCCTTGCTAATGCTTCCTGCACAATCTTTGCGACATGCGGAAGAGCATTATCGTGCACCAAAGTCACACCTCGGGAAAGCATGCTGGGTCGTTTATTTTTGTTGGCTTTTTGCAGTTTGTCTAGTGTTTGTAAGTAGTGGGTAGAGTTGATGTTAACACCAGGTTCTTTAAAGTCGGCCAACAATAGCTCTTCATGATAAAAAAAATGCGCTCAGCATAATATTACCAGCGGAAACATGTAACTTGAATTTTTTGGCTTTTGGTGATCCAACATGCTTCCATTGCATGCTCTCTCTTTTTCTGCTCGGCTCAAAGTGGTGACACCATGATTCATCGCCTGCCACTATGCGGAAGAGAAATGCATCACCCTCCACTCTGTAACGCTGCAAGTGGTTCAAACACCATCCCATGCGTTCCTCTTTTTGGTGGTCGGTCAAAATCCGTGGTACCCACTGTGAACACACCTTCCGATATTGCAGTTTCTTACGATCGACGTTTTGAAAAGTCCCACGGCACTCAATGATGATGATTATGATATATATATATATATATATATATATATATATATATATATATATATATATATATATATATATATATATATATATATATATATACATATAAAATAATAATCATCATCATCGTCATCAAGTGCCATGCTAGCTGGCGTAGGCGTTCATGACTCTCCACATAACTCGGTCCTTGGTTTTCTGGGTCAATTCTGCGGATGATATTCCTCCATGTCACCGTCTCAATCCATCCAGCATCATTTCTCTTGGTCTGCCTCTGCCTCTCTTCCCCTCGATCTTTCCAGTTGTCACAATATTCTCCAATGCCTCTATTCTCATCACATGACAAAAGAAAGCTGTTTTTTTTTTCTTTCTTATTGCTGTATATAGTTTTCTAGTTTCATTAGCCTCTCTCAGGCAATCATTGTTAGTTACTCTGGCAGTCCAAGGAATTCGCAACATTCGTCTCAGCAACCACATCTCTGTTGCTTCCAAGTTCTTCCTGATTTGTTCATTTACATTCCAAGATTCACTGACATATCGCAAAACAGGCTCTATATAGCATTTCAGCACTCTCTTTCTTACATTCAGTGATAGTGACTTATTGCATAAGATACTCTTCATTTTCTGAAATGCAGCTTTTGATTGCTCTGTTCTGCTCTTAATCTCTGTTGTGCAACATCCTACATATGATGTTATAAATGCCCCTGGGTAATTTAAAATTATTTACTTCGTTAAAAATATTCCCTTCTATTTCCATTTCACATTTGGGTGTCACCTTTTTCTTTGATATCACCATTGTTACTGTTTTCTTTCTATTCAAGGCGAGTCCTTTCTTAGTACTCTCTGTTACTGCAATGTCCAACAATTGCTGTAGATCTTTTGCATTATCCGCCACCAAAACTGTGCCATCTGCATAGCGTATATTGTGTATACTATAACCTCCGATTAGTATTCCTGGCTTCCCTTTGATTTCTCTCATTTTTGCTTTGCTATAGAGGGAGAAGAGATCCGGTGACAAGACAGATCCCCGACGTACTCTTAGCTTTATTTGTTCAAAATTGCCATATTTATTTTCCATTATAATGGCTGCTACTGTGTTCCAGTAAATAGGCTTTATTATTCTGAGATCTTTGCCACCAATCTTAATAGAGATATATAGTGCAGATCTGATCATGCAAACTCACCTGGGACCCAGGAAATAGTTCTTCGTATGAGAAATTCCTCTTATAAGCGGTCAAGCATATATTAATGCAGTGGTTATCAACCTTTTTTGGCCCGTGCCCTCTTCACTATATTTTCAGAACGTCATCCCCCCCCCCCTTTCGTAGTTCCTACCTAAAAATTTTGCCCGTGCGCGCCCCCCCCCCTTTTCACCATATTTTCAGAACTTCATTCCCCCCTTTCGTATTTCCTACCTAAAAATCCCCCCCCCCATGCCCCTACACAGTATACGTAATAATGGAAGCTAAATTTAATAGCACACACTAAAACACGTCTAGACGCCCACATAAAACGTTATTTGTGGGTCTACTTACTTTATAAAATGAATTTTAGAAGGGTGAGACGTACAGAACCATAAAGTATGAAGGGAAAAACAATATCAAGTAATCGGTTCATGAACTAACGCTATCTTGAAATAATGTTAATCCCCCCACCCCCGGAAACCCTAAAATTCCCCCCTGAGTGGGGGGGGGGATTCTCCATCGGTTGAGAACCACTGTATTAATGCATTTACAGTCTACAATACAATATTGTTCTTCACAACAGACAATGGCCACATCCGAGATCACTTTAAGCGGTTTGCATTGTATATGGAAGCCGCGGTAGCCAAGTGGCTGGCACACCGCTTGTCTGCCGGCCGGGTGGCCATGTGTTGGGATACCCACATGAGTTTCAGGAAATGTTCTGGGAAGCAAAGGCAGCCCATGTTATACTGATCACGGCACCCATCGAGTGCCGACTGGTATATAAGAATATGGACCCAGCACCATATACCCAAAGCGTGTAGACATGTACTTTATTATTTGTATATTGAGCACAACCCACTACTGGCAACGCCGATCGCATTCTGGTATGAACCTAAGGCCTATCCACGTCAATATGGAAGCACTATACTCGAGTTCGCCCTCGTTTGAGCTCGTCAGTAGTGCAAATCCCTGACCGGATCCGGAAACAGTCCCGGATCACGCGTGTGAAGCGGGTGTGTAACCACGCAGCACACACTGGACACACCAAATTATCACAACAGAACATCACAACGCTACCGATCGTAGGCTATGCTCAAGATTGCCCAATCGCAGCGACCGACGTCCGTCAATCGATGGGACCCGAACGATCAGGACTTCTCACTGGCAAGGAACACCAGGCCTCCTAAATCCAGTGAGCAATAATAACTTGATTATGTGGTTGTTTCGGGATTTGAAATTTAAATATTGAGCACAACCCACTACTGGCAAAGCCGATCGCATTCTGGTATGAACCTAAGGCCTATCCACGTCAATATGGAAGCACTATACTCGAGTTTCGCCCTCGTTTGAGCTCGTCAGTAGTGCATATGCCTGACCGGATCCGGAAACAGTCCCGGATCATATTATTTGTGTTTAATTTGCTTTAGTGTTGCTGTTTTTTTGTTTTTTTTTGCATATCCTTTACAGGATATCGCTGTCAACACCAGCATGTAACTGTAGTTGTGATCTCTTGGCAGGTTTACTTTCAGTAGTTTGCCATTGCTTTCTGAACGACCGGCTCCCATACTAATTCGTTGAAACCCAACGCAACGCGGTCTGCTGCCAAATCGCACACAGCTGTGTTTTAAACGCAGGTACGCGGAATTACGAACCGCCTTCTCCACGGAGACCGGCTTAGTGTTGCCTACACTTCTATAAATGCCAGCTCCATGGCGATGGGATACGGAACGCAGTTCATGACCCCGCATACCCGCGTTCGAAACACATCTGCGTGCGATTTGGCAGCAGACCGCCTTGCATTGGTTTCTTACGAAAGGTATGGGTGCCGGTCATTCAGAAAGCAATGGTAAACTACTAAACGTAAATATGCCAAGAGATTACAACAGCAAAAAAAAAAATGCTGGTGTTGACTGCAACGTCCTGTAAGGGATATGCAACTAACTTACTTTAACTTAATACATCTATAAAAGGGACGGTACATACATATCCTTAGCCGTAACTTCTCATTCTGTCTGCTATCTCCGGTGAGAGTACACCCCCTCGGTGAACTCCCGCCGAGTCGTCCTATCTGTGGCTATGTCGAGCAGCTCGCCCCATTCCCCCTCCCCGCCTCCTGGTGGCCTATCTCCGTCTGCAATTCCCCACCCGATGAACCCTAGCCTTCCCCCATGTTGTCCGCATTGAGGGCTCCAGCAGAAGGACAATACATTGTGCAGAATGTCTGGCACTTGACCAGACAGACAGACAGACAGACAGACAGACAGACAGACAGACAACTTAACCACTACTACACATACACTGTTCCTGAAATGTTGCAACGGAATATACTTCTGCCATATTTAAAGACACATACACACATATAAACCGTTATTAACATTTAGAGAATAACAGATAATGTGTGTGTCTTAAATATTTACGTGCAATGAAATGCACATCTGGCAAACATTAACACACATATACACATATAAACTGTTATTATCGGTAAAAGAATAAGAGTTAATGCCGTTGACTCAATTAAAACAAAAACAAAAAACAAGAAACATGCACACACACATATTGTTACAGACATGATGACAGTCACGTGGTTAGTTACCTGCCTACAACAGCGTACGTCGGTCGGCTACTGGCTGGGACACGACCAGGCGCTGGCACTGTAGGCCTGCTTCAAATTAGGGCGCCTGGGAAACAGAAAGGTTATTTTCTTGTGATGATGATCATACTTATTCATAACAGTACTACCAGTAGTATTAGCAGCAGCAATAGTAGTAGTAGTAGTAGTAGTAGTAGTAGTAGTAGTAGTAGTAGTAGTAGTAGTAGTAGTAGTAGTAGTAGTAGTAGTAGTAGTAGTAGTAGTAGTAGTAGTAGTAGTAGTAGTAGCAGCAATAGTAGTAGTAGTAGTAGTAGTAGTAGTAGTAGTAGTAGTAGTAGTAGTAGCAGTAGGAGTAGTAGCAGTAGGAGTAGCAGCAGTAATGGTAGTAGTAGTGGTAGTCGTCGTCGTAGTGACGTAGTGAATAAGAGTGGGCTTCAAATTAAAACCTTAATGGTCGTGTGTGTGTGAGAGAGAGAGAGAGAGAGAGAGAGAGAGAGAGAGAGAGAGAGAGAGAGAGAGAGAGAGAGAGAGAGAGAGAGAATATATTCTGAAAAATGTAAAGAACACTTGTATCATGTTTCGATGTAGCCACCACTGCGTTCCTTGCCAGTCCTCCAGGCCGATTAAGTTACAGATAACCATTCCTGTAGAAAAAAAAGAAATTCTCTTGGTCGCTCATCCACCACCTGCTGTACCTCTTCATCGGACCGAACAGTTTAGAAACTTCCTATTCCACTCATACACTAGGCATGCATCACCATACTGGACCTTCATTTGCCGATAAATTTCTATAGGTCTCACCCCTTCACTGATTTAAAAAAAAAAAAACGGATTACAGAACGCTGCTCCTCTTTGGTGCATGTCATAAGTTGAGCAGCCATCTTTAAACTGCCCTTATTACGTGACCATGTTCGTCTGTACCGTGATGTCACACTCTGACCTCCTTAACAACAATATTGCCAGGCTACAGGACAATGGCATGGTTATTGTCATTGCTATCATACGTGTAAGGTTTTCATTTGAAGCCCCCTCGTCAAAGCTGCAGTGCTTGCTTGCTTGTGTTCGTTGGCTTGAGCTCCAACGCTTAGTCCTGTATGTCGGATGAAGGCATCCTGTTGTCCAACATCAGTGTGATGTCATACAGGACCTGAGGTTTGCGTGAGTATCCGTTGTCCCATGTCTGGCTTATTGGTGTGCAGACTGGTGGTTTCTCGCCGTACAGGCAGGCACTCTCCGACTTCGGAGGAAGAGCTGCAGTAATAGCAGTAGTAGTAGCAGATATTGTTGTTGTTGATACTGTACCAGTAGTAACAGTAGCCGTAGCAACTAGTAGTAGTAGCATTGCTTATAGGAATACTAGAAACATAGGTAGTCATTTTAGTTGTCATGCAGCAGCAGCAGCAGCAGCAGCAGCAGCAGCAGCAGCAGCAGCAGCAGCAGCAGTGATGTTGGTGGTAATGGCTAGTTGTACTATCGGCAGCGGCAGAATTCGCCGAGATCTACTAGCAAAGAGAGACACTGGTTACTGTCTACAAGGCAAGGGGCAGTTAATTACAGAAATAATTGATTATGGCAATTCGT